>OU696696.1:157441543-157715101 GCA_916050605.2 Platycheirus albimanus | reverse complement strand
TTTTGTTTTTAGTGAAAAGTGGGCGTCAGCCACGCCCAAAATCAAGTTTTTTGATTTCATACACAAGATGTTTATGAGCAAGTAATATCTACAAAATTTAATGTTTTTCGCATTAATATAACAATTGGTTTTTTACAAAAACAATATTGATGGTTTTGTATGAAAAATGGGCGTCAGCCACGCCCAAACTGAATTTTGTTTATTTAATTGGAAGAAGGTTTACCTAAAGCTTGCGCGTGCAAAATTTTAGCGTTATGATTTTATTGTAACTGTACAAAAAACATAATTTAATTTTACCAAATTGAGGTTGTTCAACAAAAATGGCGATTGTGGGCGTGTTTGTTTGCGGATTTTACTGGTTCGAGAACTTAGCCTTACTCTTGAACCAAAGATAATATCTACCAAATTTCAGCTTTCTAGCTCAAAAATTGCGACCCCTAGAGAGTATACATACGGACGGACGGACGGACATGGCTAAATCGACTAGGCTTTTGATTCTGATTCAGAATATAGATACTTTTCCATACCTAACGGTATTATTTCTCTATGTTACAAACTCCATACCAAATACAATATACCCATTCTATGGAATAGAGTATAAACAATAAGCATTCCAATCAAAAGATTTATAAGAAAAAACATAAGCGAGAGCTACAGTACGTTTGCAACGAGCTGTTGGATACCCTTTTCCCTATAATTTTGTATGTGTATGCGTCTGCCTCCCGCAGCCAACCGATGTTTCAGTTTCCGAAACAAAATTCTTCTTTAGCAGACAGAAAAAAGTACAATAACATTTATTTTGTGTGGTGTGATGTTGAATTAGTGCTGGCTCAATAAAAAGGGCGTGCGCCACGCCCAAAGTTAAGACTTTTTCTTGCCAAGGCAATTAGTATGAACTCAGTGACATTCAATTTTATTCTTGCAGATCGATTTGAACAAAACAAGACAAAACTTAAATTTTTAAAAATTAGATTTTGAATGAAAATAGCGATTATGGGTATTTTTAACATTTCTTTGAACACACTCTTCTGCGTTACCAAGGAATATAAATCTAAGTGTTTATCTTTTTACCTCAAAACTGCGACCGATAGTTAAAAAACGTTAAAAAATTAACGCATTATACGACTTTTGACGGAAACGCCCCTAAAAAGTGGGCGTGTCTTAAAAATTTGAAGCAATAACTGATTTTTTACCAGTGTTCGGACATATGTGTAAGACTACAGCTGAATCGAGTAGTTCTTAAACAATCTTACCCGAACAAAGGTATTTTATCAAAATCATGCCTTTAACAATGGGTGTTCCTATAGAAATAAAGTGCACGACTGGGTCGTACGAACTTGCTCTAATGTGTTAAAATGATCTTAGGTGCTTGAGATTTTGGGAAAAAAGCGTTGAAAAAATCATATGAAATTTTATAAATCACTTAAAAATCAATACATAAAACGTTTTTTGGAGAAAATGAAGTAAGCCATCAGGTTTCTTTTATGTTTTTGAATTTTTCAGAAATTTTTTTTCAAAATCGTTGGACCAGTTTTTTCAAAAAACTGTTTTTTTTGAAAAACTTTTCGAAAATATATTCCAAATTTTTTTTGAGTATGCCAACTTCTAGTACTTTGTAGTTTTTATCAGAAAAATAAAACTAAAAAAATATAGATTATGCCGTTTTTGGAAAAAACAAAAATTAAAAAAAAATGTTGAAACTTTTTTAAAAAACTCAAAAAACACTTTTTTGAAAAATTTAAGAATTTATATTATTTCTTTTATAAAAGGGCTTCTACATTAAAAATTTCATCGAAATCCGTCGAGTGGCTTACGAGAAAATAGGATTTCAAAAAACCGGTCCTATGGGAGGTACCGTTATAAGACTTTTCCTGAAAAATCTATTCCAACCAGAACATAAAGTTTGCACAGAAAACACAATTCAGAAAGTTTTATCAAAATCGTAGGAGCCGTTTTTGAGAAAAATTAATTTTTCACAAGAAATCGTATGGCAGGTACCGTTAGTTTTGGAGCTAGAATGCTAATTCCAAAAACCCCTCTGTAGGATGTCATAATAATACTATGTACCAAGTTTGAAGCAAATCGGTCCAGCCGTTTAGGCTGTAGTTAACTATACAGACAGACACACGGACAGACAGACAGACAGACAGACAGACAGACAGAATTGTCGGACCCACTTTTTTCGACTTCTCTATCATCGTAATGTCATGTTTGATTGTTAGAATTTTTTTTTTTTTTTTTACGAATGCATAACTTGCCTTATAGTACCTATAATCGCAAGTAAAAATGTAGGTACACAAGAAATGTAGAGATAGATTTATTAAGGTTTAAAGTTTAAATTGAATATTGGAAGTTCCTTACATTTTTGAGACTACGTTTTTCGTTCTTTCATGAAAAGTGGGCGTAAGCCACACCCAAAATTCAAAAATTTCTTTTCATTTACAAACTTTTTAGTTTCTATTAAGAGACGAAAATGTTTGGCTTGCGGATTCATTTTAAATACCGTATATTTACAAATACGGGGACATTATTTCTTTTCGAGTATTTTTTATCTTAAATATTGATGTGTATATTTATAAGAACATAAAAAGAGAGTGTTATTTAAAAATGTTCGTTAATTATTCTAGCTCTATACGCACTGGCTTTAATAGAATAATCAAAAAAAAGCTTCCAGTCTCCGCCGTTCAGATAAAAAAGCACCTCTTCTTCCTGTAAAATATTTTTTCCGAAGTAGACTCGCCTTATCTCCTTAAATATTGGACAGCTTCCTATAAAGTGCAAAACATCTTCCCTCTTTCGTAGGTTACACAGATTGCACATTTCGTTAACGTTACCCTCGTTCCGATGCGACATGTAGTTGAGTTTAATCAGTTCTCCTCTGATTTTGAAAATTGTCCCAATAAAGAAACAGGAGTAGCGGTTGTTAAAATAGTTTAGCTCATTTAGATTAAGATTTGCCTTCGAGTAGTATAGTCTTTTTGTTGACCGCGAGCTTTTTCTATAAGAGTGTACCTTTCATTTTCATCAGTGAGCATGATGACTTCGTAAAAAGACTTTTTCCATTGGCCTGTATCTGACCAATTTATAATAACACCACAGTCTGCCGCCAGCTTCGTCCACTCCTTAATAAAAAGCGTTTTATATTGCATAGCATACCGCATTATTACCTTAGGGAGTCTGGTCTCACTCATATTTACCACCCTCGATAAATAATCCGCATTCAATTTTAGAGTCGAGATAAACATAGTCGAAAGTCCTGTCTCCAAGTTATACATATATTTTGGCGTATTCAGGGGCAAGTAAAAAACCTTCCTGAGAAAAAAACGTAGAAGGTACTCGACGATTTCAAACTTTTGTGCACCCCACACTTGAGCTCCATAAAAGAGTATTGACTGAGCCGTTGCATTAAAAACACTAAACTTTGAAGTAAAAGTAACGTGTCTGTTGCAAAAAATCCTTTTCCAATTGGAGCAGATTGCTGCCTTAGCCTTATTGAGTTCAGATTTGAGATGTTTTTCCATTTTAAGATTAAACGTCAGATCCAATCCCAAATATGTGTATTTTTTAACAACTTCAAGGGTTTGTTCTCCGAATTTCCATCTTTCATCTCTTGCTGTTCTGCCAGATCCTTTTTGAAATATCATTACTTTAGATTTTGCAACGTTAACTTCCAAGCCCCAGATTTTACAATACTCATATAGTTTATTGATCATCATTTGAAGAGAACAGGGTGTCTCTGCCAGTAGAACTATATCATCTGCATACATTATCACCTTGATTTTCGAGCAGCCAACTTCAACTCCACAGGTAAGCCAATCCACTATATCATCCAGAAATAAGAAATAGTGCAAACAGAAGAGGACTCAGATTACAGCCTTGTTTAACTCCACGATTTATTTCAAAACTTTCAGATTTTTCTTGGCCGTTGAATATATTTGCATTCGTTCGCTGATACATTTTTTCCAGCGCTTGCACAAACTTAGAAGATATCCCAAGGTTGAACAGCTTGTAAAATAAAGCGTTTCTATTCACCGTATCAAAGGCCGTTCTAAAATCTACAAAGAAAGCAAAAAGTTTCTTACTTTGATCCAGTTTAATTTGGGCTATTGAAGTAAGAACGTAGATATTGTCGACTGTGGAATAGCCCTTACGAAACCCAGCCTGAAACTCACTAAGCTTATCATGAGCATCTACCCAAGCGCTAAGCCTTTTATACAACACTGTTCCATATACTCTTACAGCTAAGTTTAAAAAAGAAATACCACGATAGCTTAAAGGATCACGTGTATCCCCTTTTTTATAAATTGGCCAGATTAAAGTTTCATAGAAGTGTTTCGGTAGAGTGCCAAAGTTAAAAATTATGTTGAAAGCTTTTGTTAAATGTTTTTTAAAAGTTGAAGAGCTATATTTGAAAAATTCTGTTGGGATTCCGTTGTTGCCTGCAGCTTTGCCGTCTTTTAGGGATTTTAGAGCACCTTCCACTTCTTCCATTTTAATTTCTGCATCCAAGAACTCATCCTTTATACACGGCTTACAATAATTCCAGATTGTGTTGTCCTTTAAATAAAGTAGAGATGAGAAGTGGGTGCGTAGAGTATCCACCGGAATAACCGAAACTTCTTTCACCTTCGCGTTCCCATTTAACTTTCTAGTCAAAGACCAGAACTCTGCAGAGTCCCTACTTTGACTTAATTTGATGGCTAATTCTTCTTCGTGTGCTTTTTTTTCTCATTACAAATCCGTTTGTATACTTTATTTACTTCAATATACTCTATATGTATGCTACTTGTATTATAAGTTCTCAATAAATTAAGCAGAACTAAGGACCTTTTTCTTCGTTTTTCGCATTCGTAATCATACCATTCGGATTTTCTGATGAAATTTGATGTATTTTTTGTAGAGTTTACTATTTCCAGAATTATTGATTCAAGATCACATAATGGTATATAGTTAATCATTGCATTTCTTTCCTTGATGCTAAGTTCAATATCCATTTTCTTTTGTAATGCATTTTTCAAAGAATGTTTCCATCTCAAACAGCTCCTTTCTGTACTAATATCATGGCCTGAAGTATCTTGATTGACTTCCTTTCCAATACTGATTATGATTGGGAGATGATCTGAGTATGTAGCGTCTCCGACCTCAAAATCCTTAAAAATAGGGAACCAGTCTCCACTTAACAGACCATAATCTATTGTTGATTTTCCTTGTTTCCCAATGAAAGTAAACTCTCCGTTTGCATCTCCAATTGTGGATCCATTAAGAATATACAATCCGAACTCGTTACACAATTCTAGTAGTATTTTTCCCTCTGTATTTACCTTAGAGTCTTTGCTTCTGCGATTTCGGTTAACTGTTCCCATTTCGGATTCAATGTCTGCTGTCCTAGCATTCAGGTCTCCTATTATAATGAGATTTTGAGATTTGAGTGAACATAGAAAGTCGTAGAATATTTCGTAATCTTGTTGCCAGTGGTTACAATTTAAGTAGATAGGCACGATATAATACATATTACTTGCGTTTTTAATTTGTACACACAAAATATCTTCTTCCGTATTAATTTTACAGCTGGGAAATATACTTTTTCTGATAGCAGTAAGTATTCCACCGCTTGCTCTGCCCCTATTTGATGTTCTCTTAGCAGGAGTCCAAACGCATTCATAAGATGTAAAAAACTTTTCAAAATGTTTAAAATTAATTTCCTTCTACGTGTGTCTCAAGCAAAAAGATAATATCAAAATTATATAAGTATTTAAAAAAACCAGGAAATATTATTTTGCTATTCAGTCCATCAACATTATACGACACGATTTTACAATTATTACAAATAATATTATTTTTTCTGCTTACATCCTCAATGACCTCACTGTGTTATTGCATTGAACCACTTGGCCGACAAGTTAGGTTCTGAGCTTTGCTAACATATGGAGTGACGGTTTGAGCTGTCAAAGAGGTGTCATCTGTTTCATTTTTTGGTAAACAAACATTAAAGTAATCGACTTCAAAATTAAATGTATCGCATATTTTCTTAAAGCCACAGGTATCTCTATCTCTATATCTCAAACCAACTGCATCTAACCAAGTAAACTCGAGACTTTCGACGAAGAGTTTATCATCTCTTACAACTCGTCAGCTGAGAATAACATGGTCGCATGTTAAAAAACATGAATTTGAAATAGGACGAAAACAAAGAAATGCATTTTTTTAGTGCACTTCTAATATTTTTTTTTCACAGATTGGGGGCAGAAAATGTTCATACCAAATAAACGAGTATACATTTATCACAAAAATATCCCAATTTAGTCCAGAAAGCCAATAAATGGGTCTCTCAAATATCAACATACGACTCTGTTTCGAATTTTTTTTTTGATATCTGTGATACAAAGTCATATGTTGAACATACAACTTTGTATTAAAAAATATGCGAAAAAATACTACCTTATCTTATTGGACTTTTCTTGTAGTATTTATTTCTTTATAAGATAGCGGAACGATAAAAAGACTAAAAAAAGGATTATGTTTTTATTTTGCAGAATGTTCTTTTTTTAATGAAACTTACTAGTAATACAGAATTAATAACAAAAGTTTGTAGTTTGTATTAAATAACGTAAATGTAAGATTTGAAAAGAAAAAAAAAAAAGAATAATATAAACAAAAATTAACAACAGCAAAATTATTTTTTATTTTCTTTACGTTTTAAGGACTGGGAAGTTTTTAAAGTTTTGTTCGGGCATTTATTTTTAAATATTATTGTTTCAAAAAATGCCTTGTCCACTTCCGGCATAAATTTTAACATTGCTTGAAAGCATTTAATTTTTTGCGTAGATACTACCGGTCGTAAATCTAATTTTTTTGGTTTCGGTAGTTCAAATGTGTGTGTTGTATTTGTCCTGGTAAAAATTTTGGTGTACTTTAAATCAATGATGATGTATTTACTATCCAGGTATGATGTCTTATATTCCATTGATGTTAAATTTTGAGAAAAATTCAGACTTGTTACCTTGAAATAAGGTATCAATTTAAAATTTAAAAGCGACGAACTTCCTTGAAAATCAAAAAAATCTTGGGCTTGCATTTGTAAGACATTCATTTTGTGTCCCTTGAATTTCGCCTTCATTAAAATCCTCATTAACGAAATAGGGGAATAAAATTCTCTTGGCTTTAAAATTCTTTCCAAAACACTATGCACAGTATCTATATCTTGAATGCTGGAGTGGCCAGGAGTACAAAAATTCATTTTAATGTTCACGATTTCTCTGTTTGCTTCCAAAAACAAAAGTATAGCCAGGCTCATTATTGAGTTTCTTTGCTGAGGAACGCAGGAATCACACCAAAGAACAAGCTTTTTTATATCGGGGTTGTCTGTAATAACGGCTTTTAAGATTTTAGACAATGCACTTGCAATATCATTGGCGCTTCGACCCATTATCGTTTTATTCCATATTGCGCAATATACTTGCCCAGAGGTGGATAAGTGAGCTGTGAGATTATATACATTCAATTTGCTTAAATAATAAAAAGATCCTATCTCACTCTTTGGGCAAGTAATAACGTTTTGAAGGTCAAAACATAAAACAGGAATGTTGTTGTCCTTATCACATTTTCTCTGGTTGCGACAGCCTATTTTTTCTTCGTTATGCCTTTGAAATTTCGCAACTTCATCTGAACTTGGTTGAATATTTTTACAGCCCTGGATGGTTTTGAACTCTTCGCATATATCGCACCTATCTTTTTTTGGTTTATGAAAGAAGATGTTGAATTCAAAATTGAAAATTTGCCGATACAAACTTTCTTTTACATAGTTTTCCGAGTTCATTTCACACTTTGCCTTAAATTGCCTATACATTTCAGCTATAGAAAGTCCAGACTCAAGGTACTTTTTTGCAGTGTTTTCACGACAATAGTGGGATTCTACTAGTGGGAAGGATAGAATATGCTTTCTTACGTTGTCCTTCAAGTCCGATGGTATAACTTTTTTTTTATGCAATCCGCATTGAGATGGCCTTGGTACTCCTGTTACTTGGTTTTTACTTGCGATTATAGGTACTATAAGGCAAGTTATGCATTCGTAAGAAAAAATTTTTTTTTTTGAACAATCAAACATAACATTACGATGGTAGAGAAGCCTAAAAAAGTGGGTCCGACAATTCTGTCTGTCTGTCTGTCTGTCTGTCTGTCTGTCTGTCTGTCTGTCTGTCTGTCTGTCCGTCCGTCTGTATCGGTACCTACAGCCTAAGCGGCTGGACCGATTTGCTTCAAACTTGGTAGATAGTATTATTATGACGTCCTACAGAGGGGTTTTTGGAATTAGCATTCTAGCTTTAAAACTAACGGTACCTGCCATACGACTTTTAGTGAAAATTCAATTTTTCTCGAAAACGGCTCCTACGATTTTGATAAAACTTTCTGAATGATGTTTTCTCCGCAAACTTAATGTTTTGGTTGGAATAAATTTTTCAGGAAAAGTCTTATAACGGTACCTCCCATAGGACCGGTTTTTTGAAATCCGATTTTCTCGTAAGCCGCAGGACGAATTCCGATGAAATTTTTAATGTAGAAGCCCTATTACAAACGAAATAATAAAAAATCTTTAATTTTTCAAAAAAAGTTTTTTTGAGTTTTTTAAAAAAGTTTAAAATTTTTTTTTTATTTTTTGTTTTTTCCAAAAACGGTTTAATCAATTTTTTTTTAATTTTATTTTTCTGACAAAAACTACAAAGTTCTAGAAGTTGGCATACTCAAAAAAAAATTGGTATATATTTTGGAAAAGTTTTTCAAAAAAAACCGTTTTTTGAAAAAACTGGTCGAACAATTTTGAAAAAAAATTTCCTTAAATTTTGAAAAAGCAAAAGAAATCTGATGGCTTACTTCATTTTCTCCAAAAAACGTTTTAACTATTGATTTTTAAGTGATTAATAAAATTTCATATGATTTTTTCAATGCCTTTTTCCGAAAATCTCAAGCCCCAAGACCATTTGAACACATTAGAGCAAGTTCGTACGACCCAGTCGTGCACTTTATTTTTTATGTGAACATTTCAAATAGGTTTATCGCTTATGCTTAATGTTCCCAAGTAAAACTATTTGCACACTTGAATAGTGTTATTGGAAACTTTAAAATAGTATTTGAAAGTGAATTTTCTCCTACCATCGTTTGTTTTTCCAGCTCTCCCTCCTACGCATGGAAATTTTTCAGTTGTTGAGATATAAATAATTTTTTTTCTTCGGCGTTCAAGGAGTAATATGTTTTGAAAAGTTCAAGCCTTTCGTTTTCCGTTATGTACTTGCATTTATACTTACATGCAACAGCACAGTTTTTTGTTGTTTTAACGGACCTAGCTTCAACATTTTTTTTCCTTCCAGAAACATAGCTTTGACCAGTCTGGTAACGAGCTCTTCGTATATTTGATTTCCATTTGCAAGGATCCCGCTTCTTCTTTTTTGCAGAAGTTGTCTTTTGGGAATCATCGATCACATCAATCATGATACCATTAGCTGTTACTTGAGATTCCTGCGCAAGACTATCAAAGCCAATTTCACATTCCATTTCTGCAACTTTCCATACCAAAATTAGGAACAAATTATGTTATGACCTTGCTAAGAAATAATTTACTTACAGTTTTTTATATAAATAATGTAATTTAAAGAAATAAATGTTCCAATTTTTTTTTTATAAAATTTGTCTTAACCTTGCTTGCCACAATTCGTTTTACCGATTGAAACACTATTAACAGTTAGAAGGGAAATTAGATAATAACTATAATTATTAAATAATAACAAAGACGTCAATGTTAGTCACATAGGAATTTGTTAGAAAGAGAGCGGTCTTAAATCATTACATAGTTGTATGTTAACATACGACTTTGATCAAAACATTGAGTGAAATTTGTATATACAACCTTGGTTTTCTGCCTTTTTCTGGCTTTACTCTTGTGCTGCCATCTTGAAAAGAGTACAAAATATTTCTTATTCGATATTTAAACCATTTTGTATTAAATTTAAATTTTTGAAATTATTCGACATACGACCTTGTTATTCTCGGCTGACGAACTGTCTTCAGTTTTGGTTGCCCGCGTTTTAAGACTTTCCTTACGTGCAGTAGATGTGCTCTCCTCCTTCTAATGCTCTGTGGATAATCTTTTTGTATTGAGATGTTGGTGTTTTTAAGCTTAATTGTGTTCTTTAATATTTTGTAGAGGTTCTCCTTGCTGTCTAATTTTACAATAAAGTTTTTGAATTTAGGATTCCACGATTTAACTTCTTTTATTTCCTGGACGTATTTTTTGTTTATGTCATTTGACAATTCGGCACAAATATCCGCCACTTGGGTAGCTTGTTCTTGTCGATCATTGGCCTTGACCCTGACAAGGAGATTCTTTTCGCACGACTGCAATTGCATGTATTCTATTTGTCTTTCTAGGAATACCACTTTTGTTTGAAGCGCATTTACATGGTATTTTAAGCTATCATTTTCACTTTTTAGCGCTCTGATGTCCATGCGTGCCTCCTCCACATCAGATTTTGTAGCTAGATTTTGTAGCTTACTGTCAAAGAGATTTTCCAAATCTGCTATTGCCATAGTGGAAACTAGATCGGAGTCGTTTTCCCCATTTTTGAAGGCGGATTTAATTTATCAGGCGAGAGGTCTGAATATAAACGCTTGTTTGCACTCATAAAAACCTGTGATAAAAGCTGGCCATCCTTTGCTTGTTCTTTGCTATTGTTATTGCCTTTTATTTAAGTAAACTTAATGCAATATTTAAACTTGCCTGTAAGTTCCGATGGGAAGAGATTTTTTTTTTTGTTTTTATATTTCTTTTTTTTTTAACTGTGTTTCTAACTTTTTATAGCGACTTTATATATTTTAACTATGTCTTTTTTGTATTTTAACTCACAATTTTTACGGAAAGCAAAATTTTCAACTTGTTACACTTTAGCACCAGTGTTGCCTGCTCGTCTGCCTCCTCGTCTGTCTCCTCGTCTGCCTCCTCGTCTGCCTCCTCGTCTGCCTCCTCGTCTGCCACCTCATCTGGCTCCTCGTCTGCCTCCTCGTCTGTCTCCTCGTCTGTCTCCTCACCCACCTAACGTCCATTTTTCAAAATGAACTAACGCCATACGGCTTAAGTTCTCCTTTTAAGTTGAATTGAGGCCATATCCCGATTATGGCACTAATTCGTACTTAGATGTGAATTAACGCCATTATGGCCTTAATTCGTATGGCGTTTGTTCATGGCACCTTAAACGCGCATCTACGGCGCCGCATGAAACGAACTAACTTATGATAGTATCAATAGGCCACGCACGAAAAACGCGAAAAAGGAATCTGGAAAATAAAAGTGTAACAACAGCTAGATCAAAATAGCTGTCACCACGACTGCTCAGCTGGGGTGGGTTCGGTGGAAGAATTTTTGGGTTTCTTTTGATAAACTTTATTGATTTATCGAATCAAAATAGTAAATCAAGAGAACATATACGTATGCACAGTAGGGTGTAAAAATAAATGGGCGCCAGGAATTTTTTTTTTAAGCCAAATTAGAAAATTCCAAAACTTATTATAGAATTTAAGGAACCGATGTTTTATATAAATAAAATGCACGACTGGGTCGCACGTACTTGCTCTGTTGGTGCAATAGTACGATGAAAACAAACTTTTCGATCCATAAGAACAACTAATGTTTGAAAAATTTGGTAAAACCTAAAAAATGTTGACTGAAATTGGAAAAACCGATATACGGGAGCTAACGTTAAGAAACCTTTAATATTTAAAATTATGATGTCAGCTTTTGGGTGTTGTAAATGATATAAATGTCCACTTATGGCCAAATTAATAATACTGTTAAAAGCTATTTCCGCTATTATCATGTATAGCCAAAAACTAAAAATGCAGTTTTGTTTGAAGTATTCTATGTATGTTACATAAAAAGTTTCATAAAAATCGGGGGAGCCTTTTTTGAGTAAATTAGAAAAAATGAAAAAATTGGCCAAAATCTAGTGGCTTTTTGTATTGGAGCCACCATTTAAAAAAGAGAAAATGTAAAAAATCAATGCCATCTGATAGGAAGCTGTAAGGAACTATACCAAACAAAGTTTGAGTGAATTCGATGCAACCGTTGACAACTTATGGCCATTTGAAAAAAAGCCGTTAAGAGCAGATCTCCGTTATTTGCATTTTTAGCCAAAAACTAAAAACGCAGTTCTCTTGAAAACACTAAAAGAATATAACACACAAAGTTTAATCAAAATCGTTAGAGCCGTTTTCGAGAAAATTAGAAAAAACCAAAAAAAGTTGGCTAAAACTCAACGGCTCGTTGTATGGAAGCCACCGTTTAGAAAGGCTTCAGTGGAAAATTTACTAAACCATCCTATAGAACACTATGAAAAACTATGTCAAACAAAGTTTGAGTTGATTCAATCAAGCCGTTGTGAACTTATGGCTATTTGAAAAAAAGCCTTTAAAACCTGATTTTCGTTACGACCATTTGAGGCAAAAACAAAAAACGCAGTTTTGTTAAAAATGCTTAAATTTAGCTAAATTTTAAATTTAATCAAAATCGTAAGAGCCGTTTTCGAGAAAATCCAAATTGAAAAAAACCGTTACTTGAAAGGTACCAGTTTGAGCCGGGCTAAAACAAAATAAAAAAAACCTCGACAATGGTTTTTCTTCAAACTGCTATATACCAAGTTTGAAAAAAATCCGTCAAGCCGTTTAGGCTGTAGCATGACGTGAAAAAGCGCACATCCGCACATCCCCACATCCGCACATCCGCACATCCGCACATCCGGACAGACGCACAGACGCACAGACAGACCGACGGACGGTATGGCGAAAACCACTTTTTTGGGATTCTCTATCATCGTAATGTCATGTTTGATTAAAACCTCGATTTTTTTTTCTGCACGAAACCAATACTTGCCCTATAGAGCAAGTAAAAAAGAAGGAGTTAAGTTTTAATATGCTTATTTTATTTTGTTAAACCCTGGACTGAAACCCAAATAAAAAATAATATAAAATAATCTTTTCAAATAAATTGTTTGTACAATTTAATTTGGCCGGTTATCTCTAATGCAAAATAAACAAGATATAAGATTGAAACTAAATAAAAATAAAAGCAATTAAAAAGACCAAAAAAGGAAAGCGTTCAATATAAGTACCTATATATTTTAGAATTTCAAATATATATTTATATTCTTAATCAAACACAAACTACTTATCTTATTTTTCTGTCTGTCTCCTTTCTCCTATCTCCTTTAAGACTTTTCACGACTCGAATCCTGATTTTTCGTCCCCAAAAATTCTCGATCCAAATAATTTTACAAAACAAAAAAATATCTCCTCAATTTTTGTTCCTCCTCAAAATTTCTCGAAACTCTTTTTTTTCTGTCTTCGCATTCAGGGCTCTCGTAAGAGTGCCTTCCAAGCTTATTTTTATCTACAACATTCTTCCCTTGTCCATACCAGTCATTCACTCATACATACAAAGATACAGCACAACTATTCGTTTCGAGATCATCGGTCACAGCTTTCTGGAAGCTTGACGCTCTCCCAGAAAACAACTGTGGTGGGATCTAACGAAACATACTCACACGCACACAAACACAGTTTCGACAAGTTATTGGATGTATTTCCAAAGCTTGCCGAAACATGATAGACGAGTTCAGACCCTTTTGCAACTAAAACTGTTTTCGAGAAAAATTGAAAAAAAAAATAAAATCGAGGAGAAGTCTCAAATAGGCTTTTTCCTACTACTCTACAACTATCGCGCGGAATTCGGAGCGTGAATTATTTAACAAACTATATTCGAAGATATAGAGAGGAGCGATACTTTAAAGTCATTGTCAAAATTCTACAAAACTAATTTTACACGCATTAAAATCCCATTTTGTACATTAGACAAATTTACGTTATTTTTAGTAAAAGTTAACGTTAAAAAGTTACGTTACGTTAAAGAAAAGATAGTTATGAGATGTTAAATTGTTGTTGGTCGTTTGATGTAAATAAGAGTCCACCTGACTCATTACTTCTTCGGCTCATCCGACGACTCTCTTCTCGGTTTAGAACGTCGTACTTGTACTCGAACACCTGTATTTGTTGCTTTTGCAAAACAAGGCTAGGTACACAAGTAGAGAAATGTCAAGTGACTAGATGTGTTTTTTGCTCACTCAGATTTTTTTTTTAATTTCATAAGTAAACCAATTGACTGGGTTCTTTAACTTAGACTTAGCAATAAAATAGTTGTGCGTTTTTTCCTTGTTCTTCTGAAGATTCATAGTCATTACTTTTGTTTTAAACATTAATTTTTTTTGTTCACGAGTATAAAATGTCTGGTGGAACTCAGGCTAAGGTTGGTGCAAAACCACAGCAAAATTCTACTTCTGCCAAAAATAATGATGAGCTACATATGTACGCGAATAAATACTCGACTCAATAATCTCTTCCTAGGAATTTAACAGTTCTTTTAAATCCCTCGAAGAGCGGATTCTAAACAAAATAACTAATATCGAGTCTAATTTGGTCGTTGAACTCTGCCAACTGGAGAATTATTGCTGCGATCTTGAGTCCCGCATTGACACACTCGAACGTTACCAAATAAAAGCTGACGCCGTTCTTGTTGGTGTCCCTGCAACTGAAAATAAAAATCTTCTAGACATATTTAATAACACCTGTAATGCTGTAGAAATCGAATCACCGCCGCTTAGAACAATCTTCAGAGTGCGTGCACCTAAACTTGCCGATGATAAGCATTCTTCGTATGACGGCAATATAATAATTAAATTTAATGACCAACACCAAAATAAAATCAGGTTTTGATAGCTTCTCTGTCTCGCCTTAGAAAAACTAGTATTTCTTAGGTTGCGAGGGTTCGTGTTGAAGAAAATAGAATTGTGAAGGGTTTCACAGTCCACGGAACCGGAGAGGAGTCGATGAATAAAGAGAATCTCGGATATTTCCCTTCGTTCTTGCAGGGAGTTCAGGTTGTTTAATTGAAGATGATTTTGATAGGGGGGCAGGATCAAAGGATCATTCCAAGAGAGACCACGAAGAGCAAATCTTAGGAAAATACGCTGAATGCGCTCGATTCTAGAGATATGAATTAGTTGGTATGGTGACCATACTTGACAGGCATATTCAAGGAGCGGGCGTACAAAGGTTATATAGATCGGGTGACGTACGGGTCGAAGAATTCTTTGGCCCATCCTTTCCCAACACCAAGTGTTGAGTTGGCTTTTAAAATTATATGGTCGATGTGTGCCAGGAAGTTGAGTTCTCGGTCGCATAATATGCCAAGGTTGCGAATCGCCTCCACGGAGGTTTTGGGTTAGTTATGGAGAAAGTAGGGCCGGGGATGTGGTTTAATGCGCTTTCGTGAAAACGTGATCAATTGGCATTTAGTAATATTGAGCTCTAAGCAGTTTTTAAGGCACCACTTTGTATTGTGTTGTTGTATTCTACCGTCACAATCTCTTGAATCTTACTAGCTCAACATTGATACAATCGACTACATAACATCTCTATGATGATATCCTTTTGTTTGGGGACTTTAACCTTCCTTATCTTAAATGGACTCCATCAGAAGATCAATCCCATTTCATTGCTTCCAATCCCACCTCTGCTAAGGAATGTCTATTTATAGATCGCCTAGCTGATTGAAGCCTTTACCAAGCTACTGTATAGATAGACAACTTGATCTGTTTTTCACCACCGATCCTGATAATTCCTCTCATTTTCCTCTCATTCTCTCATTTTATCATGGTTCTCCACTACCAAATCATCCCCCTACAAATCAGTACTCTTATGATTTTCATAAAGCAAACTTCCACCTTATTAATGAATATCTCAAAAGAGTTTCTTTTAACCATGATAACCTTAGTGTCAAAGATGCCACAGAAATATTTTACCGGGAAATATTTAATTCAATTTCTCTCAATGTACCTTTGAGTCGCCATAAAACATCGATTGCATCCCCTCCTTGGTAAAACCGAAAGCTTCGCCCTTTGCGTACAAAGAGAAACAAGTTATGGATAGTTTTCCTTCTCACTGGATCTCCCACCGACTATTCTAACCACCTTGGTTCTTATTTACACTTTACCGAGCTTTATCAACGTCACTTAGAAACACAAACCAACCTTATAAATGATCCCAAGTGGTTCTTCCAATTCGTCAAATATAAAAGAAAATCCGATGGTTATCCTACCTCTCTCTCTTTCAATACCGAAACTTCGAATAATCCGGAAGCGATAGCCAACTTTTTTGCTACCTTTTTTAAGGAATCTTTTACCTGCGATTCTTTCAAACCTGACCCAGGTTATTTTGATTATTTGCCAAATTTCTCACTTGGTTCATTTTTTCCTCTTACTGCCGACCCCAATATCGTTGAGAACAAGTTAAATCAACTCAATGATGAATTCCTCCCCGGCCCTGATGGTATCCCCGCGATTTTCCTGAAAAAATGCTCCTCAGCTCTCTCTACCCCCCTCTCCAAAATTTCCAGCCTTTCGCTTTGTCAAGGAAAATTTCCTGAGATATGGAAAACCTTTTATATAACCCATATACACAAAAAGGGCCCAAAGAGCGATGTTAAAAACTACCGTTAAATTGCCAAACTTTCACATATCCCTAAACTATTTGAAAGCATTTTATACGAAATTTTAAGTTTTCGATGCAAGTCTCTCATCTCTCCTAGGCAGCATGGCTTCCTAAAATGTAGGTCTACAACCACTAACCTTGTTGAATTTGTATCGTATACGCTCTCAGCTCTTGGGGATTTTCAATATTTCAACAGATTTTAGCCGTTATTACAGTGTCCGTTTCAGATCTGCCCTTTTCAATCCTTTCTACATCAGAGGTTCTCCAAGGTATTCACTTAGTCCCACTCCTTTTCATTCTTACCATAAACGATATAGAAATGGTAATAAAATATTCCCATATCTCGCTCTACGCTGACGATACTAAGTTCTATAAGACTATATCATACCCTGACAAAACTAAAAAATGAACCTACAAGCCAAACACAACATGACACTTCCTCAAGCCGACTTGCCATCGTGAGGAACGAAGGGTATTACCCCTCAAACCGCTTATCTAGCAAAAAGAAACAGAATGTTCTCAACATATCGCAATTCCGGTGTAATATCGACACAATTGCAGTTTTTCTCTGAAATTGAGTCAAAAAAGAAGCAGGTGAAAGATATAAAAGAAAATAATGTGAACTATATCTCACTAAAGTCAGCTATTTTTAGGACTCTTGAAGTCGATCCTGTAGGCCTATTTTATGTCGCTTTTGCATTTTGAATAAGCAAGCAAACTTTAAACGTGATTCCTCAACATTTCAGAAAATTGCAATTACGTCGTTATTACACCGGAGGTGATATGCACTTTTAATGTAAGGACACTATCTTCAGAAGCAAAGCAAGAAGAATTAAGATTAGCACTAAAAAATATCAGCTGGGGCATAATAGGACTATCAGAAACTAGAATTTTAGGACAAAGTATAACAAGTAATAAAAATGACATATTTTGTCACACAGGTGAAATTTAAGGGCTTTACGGAGTCGGATTCTTAATAAAAACAGAACTAAAGGACAAAATAATTAACATTAAATTTTTCAACGAAAGAATATGTAGTATCTGTGTTGCGGCGCTACTTTACCTTCTTCAGCCACCGGGCTGAAAGTATGAATAGCTACCAAAGTTAAAATAAAACGAGACACCATTTTTTATTTTGGGAAACCTTTTAAGGAAAAAAACCCAATTTATTCAGCTTGCTCACTATTCGCTCGCTGTCGATAGACTAAATTAAAAATACATTTTATACCGCTCGCAGGCTGGCATGATTATATATAATAATTGTACATAAGACAGAATGTTGACTGTTGTATTGGTGGATCATGGTTTCGATCCAGGGCTGTCATCTTGGTACTTAGGAAGATTTCTTCACTCCGTATGGTTGCCATACGGAACACTCCCCGCGAAAACGAACGTTTTCCAATAGGTTGCTTGCACTTTAGGTTTAGACTTAGTCCTCTTGAGACGTCCTTCCATTGGCTGTCGCTGTGTAGATACGCTGGAACACTGATTTGATTGGCTGATCTGAGGAATAGAGGAAAGAAGCAGAAGTATATTATCCTGCCTATCCCCTTCCCGATATACTTGCAAACACTAACTGCTAGCTCGCTATTGTCCTGTAAGAACATCTACACTTTTAATTGGCTGACTATAATTGCGATTGGTTTGTAAGACCATATACGCTTCTAACTGGCTGAATCTATTTGTTTTCGGTTTGTAAGACCATATCCGCTTCTAATTGGCTGGCTATAATCGCTATTGGTTTGTAAGACCATATACGCTTCTAATTGGCTGGCTATAATTGCTATTGGTTTGTAAGACCATATACGCTGCTAATTGGCTGGCTATAATCGCTATTGGTTTGTAAGACCATATACGCTTCTAATTGGCTGTCTCTACTGGCAAGATACATAATTTTTGCACTGCTCTTGTCAACTTCCCTGTCTCTGTCTGCACTATCACTGATCTCACTATCCCATCACTACTATATATCAGCTGGCTAACTCTCGCTAATGACCATAAGGCTGGCGGAAGATTCTCATCTTTAACTATCACTAACTGTCCTACTTGCATGCTCTCCTTTTCTCTTCTCCATTTCTTTCTCTCCTGCAATGTTACTAAATACTCCTCTCTCCATCTCTTCCAAAAATTCGCTAGCATTGACTGTCTCTCCCTCCACAACTTGATCCCTTTTGCTGGCGTATCACTGGCTAAGGTAAATGGAGGAGGTAACACTATCGGTTCTCCCACCAAGAAATGTCCTGGTGTGAGCGCTTGCAAATCTGCTGGATCATCATATAAGGGGTGTATTGGTCGAGAGTTCAATATCCCCTCTATCTCTGTTAGCAGAGTTCGAAACTGTTCACTCTCTAATACATGCTGTCCCACTATACGCTTGAGATGATATTTCATTGATTTAACAGCTGCCTCATATATACCCCCTTGATGAGGAGCAGCTGGCACCATGAAAATCCAATCAGTGCCCTCATTGCTTAATGCATGGAACACCTCTTCGCTCTCCCACACTTTCCAGGCTTGCTTTATCGCTTTTGCAGCACCTACAAATGAGGTGCCATTGTCACTATACATTCTAGCACATCTCCCTCTTCGACTTGTAAAACGCCTATAACAAGCAAGGAATGCCCCTGATGTTAAATCCCCCACTGTATCGATGTGAATCGCTCTTGTTTTCAAACACACAAACATCGCTATCCATGTCTTTCTAAGACTCACTTGCTTAAAATTTCTATCCACCACTCGTATCATGAATGGTCCTGCATAATCTACACCAGTATGCAGGAATGGCTTGCCTGGCTGTACCCTGTCTGCTGGCAATTCTGACATTAACTGCTGTTCCAATTTGTAGTTGTGTCTCACACATACTACACACTTGTGTATATAGTTTCTCAGCTCGCTACGGATTCTAGGAATCCAAAAATGCTGGCGGATCACTTGCATCATCACTTGCGCGGAACCATGTTTGGTCCTAGTATGAGCATCATCGATTATTAACCATAACAACCGAGTCCCATTTGGTATAATCGCTGGATGACGTACATCATACATTGCCTCAGCACGGTGTATGCGACCCCCCACTCTTAATATCCCATCGCTATCAAAAACTGGCTTAAGCGATTCAATTTTACTATTCTCTGGTAGCTGTCCTCGCTTGCGCAAGGCAGCTATGTCCCTCCCATAACTCTCTGACTGTGCTTCTCTTAGCAGTAGACTAATAGCAACTGCCCGCTCTCCCGCTTTTAATGCTGTCGTAACTTGCTGACCCCTCTCACACTTGCGCATTATCATACCCGCTTGCCGTTCACTAACTCTCGCCCTCAGTTGGTTTATGTACCGACATACATATCCCATGATATTCACCGCTTTCTTAAGACTACTGGCATACTCTACCACTGGCACTCTGGTTCGCTGGCTGGGCATCCATATGCTCCATTTTACGCTTGCTACATTGAAGAAGCACACTTGCATCTCTTCATTAACTGTATCAGATGCAAGCTCTGCAATCTTATTCGCTGGCCATACACTCTCTGGGAAACATAGCCATTCGGGGCCATGTAACCATAACTTGCTCTTTACTAAATCTGCTGGCATTACTCCCCTGCTTAGTAAATCGGCAGGGTTCGCTTTCGTATCTATATGTCGCCATGAACCGACATCTGTCCGACTCTGTATTGCGGACACTCGATTGGCCACGTAAGTCTTCATATCCCTTGGGAGCTTCCGTAGCCAATGTAAAACCACCATGGAGTCTGACCAGAGCACATACTCTGCTCCTTGCCATTCCATAGCTTCCAATAGTTCCACTAGCATTCTGCTTAATAGTTCGGCAGCAGCTAATTCCAACCGAGGTATGCTCACTGTCTTCAGCGGAGCCACCCGCGTCTTTGCTGTCACTAACAGGCTCGTACACTGTCCGCTTGCTGACACTGTCCTCACATATATCACTGCGCCATATGCAGTTGCTGATGCATCAGAGAATCCATGTATTTGGATGCTGGCTTGCTGGCTCGTGTGTAACCAACGGTCAATTCTGAATTCCTCCAAATGCTTTAGCTCTTCTAATAATTTTCTCCATCGGCGTTGTAGCTCAGCACTTCATCCCAGGTATAGCTTCCCCTCCATACATCTTGTATGAGGATTTTCCCCAGAATGACCACTGGAGCAATGTACCCATTGGGATCATACAACTTCGCTATCGAACTCACTATCTTTCGCTTTGTCGCTGCCATGTCTGGTTCATGGTCTTGTACCGTAAAGGTGAACTGATCACTGGTTATCAACCACTGCAGTCCTAACACTGTCGCTTGCTCTTCACTCTCAAAATTCATCACTTTCTCTTCAGCTGAATCAAGCTGACTGAGCACTCTCTCGCTATTCGACTTCCACTTACGCAACTCGAACCCCCCAGTTCGTAATACCATATCTAACTGATGTATAAGAAGCATCGCCTCTCCTTCATCATCACACCCCGATACACAATCATCCATGTAGAAGTCGTTCACTACCACTCGCTTCACACTAGGGAATGTATTGCCTAGTTCGCTGGCACACTGAATCAATGCTCGCACTGAATTATAAGCAGACGATGTCATGCCATACGTAACTACCGTTAGCACATACTCGGCTAACTCTTCTGTAGGAGATTCTCTCCAGAATATTCTCTGGAGATCCCACTGCTGGCTTGCTATCTTCACTTGCCTGAACATCATTTTGATGTCCGCACTGAATGCTATCTTATGCCTTCGGAATCTCATAACGATTTCATGAAGGTCGCGCTGTAATTTTTCCCCTAACAACTGTACGTCGTTAAGAGATATGCCGCTATCGGATTGACAACTGCAATCAAACACTACCCTGAATTTTTTCGTCACACAATGGTGTGGTATATAGTAAGCTGGCTGCCCCGCTGGCGGCTGGCTTCTTGCTTTATGCATATGCCCTAGCTGTTCGTATTCACGCATGAATTCAATATATTCGTGTTTGAGTGCTGGCTCTCTTAGAAACTTTTGCTCGAGATATATAAATCTCTTTAACGCTATCGCTCTTGAATTCCCCAACTGAGTTATCTCAGGTTTCAAGGGTATTGTGACAACAAAGCGGCCTTCATTGTCACGAAACGCTGTTCGCAGAAAGTTATCTTCTACGGCTTGCTCTTCTGGAGATCTGGTAATCAGACCTCCCACTTGATCCATGGACCACAGTTGTCGTACCAACCGGTCCACGTCTTCTAGCTCTGAACAACGAGCTGCTGGCATGACACTGAAAATGTCACTCGCATCGCTTGGCTTATCGCTACCAAAAATCACTAGCCCAAATATTGTGCTAATTGCGACCATGTCGCTTATTCGTTGCGGTATCGCATTTGTTAGAATTTTCGCAAACACTCTCACTCCTAGCAAAATCGAAACTGTATTCCGTTTCCAATATTCAGGGTCAGCATATTGCTCCCCTGCTTCAAATGGTGCTGGCTTAAAATCCACTAATGGAGTGCAGGCTGTCCATCTGGTTTCCTTTGGTAGTACCCAAAAGATCTCATCAACCCATTCCCCTGACTCAAACCAAGGTAATATCCTAACACTAGCTTGCTCTTTTATGCATATCGGTTCACCCTCAATGCCTACTATCTTACGCTTAGCTATCGTGGTAACGATGCCATACTCACTCACTATCTCATGTGGTATTAGATTCGGATGTGCCCCAGAATCTAATAACGCTCGCAAAGGCCCATATGTCTTGCCCCCTAATTGTAATTTAATTAACGCTGTAGGTAAAAACGTTAGACCTTCGACCAACTTCCCGCTATCAAATAAATCGACACTTTCTGAATATTTTTCGCTATCTTTTATTGTTTTATTTTTTCTTATAACATTCTGCATATTGGCTGGCTCGTTCTTACAGCTTTCCTCTGTCTTCACTCGCTTGCTTTTGGCACCCTGGGCCCCGGTCAGTCAATCGGTACCTCGCTTCTTCAGCTTGAATGCTGATGCGTTCAACACTGGTGCTGGTTTATTCATCACTTGCATTGGGCACAGGACACTATTGTGCAATTGCTTGAACGGGCATCGTGGGCACGGGTCTTGATAGCACTCGTACACTCCATGCCCGCGTTTGAGGCAATTCTCGCATAGCCCCTGCTGTCTTACATAATCCCGCCTGGCGGAAAGGTTGCGCTCTTTGAACTGTGGACAATTATACAACTGATGAGGTTCACAGCAGAGCTCACAGGTGTGTTGCCTGTGGCTGCTCCTCATGGCGCTGGCACTCGTTCTCCTGGCTGCTGGCTGGCCCCTTGTTAATGGCTGGTTTATTGCTCGCACTGCTGGCTGGTATCTATTCGCTTGCTGGCTCGCTGCTGCCCTTGTCGCTGGCTGCTGTCTCATTAACGGCTGGCTTGTCGCTGGATAAGCGTTCCTGCTGGTGGTCGCTCCAGACCTATCTCGGTTGCCACGGCTGTCTCGCTCGCTTTCAAAACGATCATATCGCTTTCTGGTGACATGGGGCTGACTGCTGGCTGCGGCCTGTCTATCAAGGAAGTCCAGCATCTGCTTGCTGGTCGGAGTCTCGCTATCTCGGTGCAGCTCCCACTGTCGGGCTGTTTCAGCATCCAGCCGCTCGTGAATCATTGTAACCACGAACATATCCCAGTACTCGACGGCTGCTCCCTGGGCTTTGAGCTGGCGTAACATTTCGTGCGTCACATTCGAAATGTTTTGGATAGCACTGCTGTCTGGCTTCGCTGGCAGAGGCACTAGGTCCGTGAACGTCTTCAGTAGCATCCTACAAGTGGAATACTTCCGATTGTATAGCTGGTTTAGTCTGTCCCAGGCTTCGCTGTAATTGCCATCGGTCAGCTGCCATTTGCCCATAGTCTGGGCCGCTTCTCCATGCAATGAATTGGTAAGATATGTGAATTTGTAAGCTGGCGCTATGGCACTGTTTTCATGCACGGCTGCCACAAACCGGTCATGAAAACCTTGCCAGCTTGTTAAGTCTCCATCGAACGTCCCCCAGGAGTTCGGTAAGTTGTGCTGCTGGCCTGGCATCTGCACTTGGACAGATATCGCTGGCTGGGACTGATTATTGCTGGTTGACGCTGGCGACATCATTGCGGCGCTGGCTTCTGTTCGCTGGGGAACACTCGCTGCTTGCCTGACCTCGCTGTCTGTCAAGCTGAGCTCGCTCATTGCTGGCTGGACCTCGCTCATTGCTGGCTGGACCTCGCTGGCTGGCTGTAATCCGCTTGCTGCTGGCTGTAATCCGCTTGCTGCTGGCTGTAAGCTGGCTATTTTCTTTGCTATCCCTAGCTTCGTGGCAAAATATTGCCTCTCTGCCACGACCTGGTCGGCTTCGACCTGTGCAACGTTGGCCCCCTTGGCCACCACTAGCTTGGCATGTACTGCCTTCAAATGGGCCCAACACTCGTCCAGGTGCTGCTGTCGAAGCTGCAGCTCGATCTCATCGGCTTCTTGGAACTCTTCACTTGCTGCGTAGGCTGCCAACCTTTCAATGGCGGCTATTGCCGAACGGTGGGCATGTTGTTTTGCCATGCTGTTCTGTAAAAAAAAAGGAAAGGAATAAAGAGATATTATATTGTTTAATTTGCTGTCCTGATGTAACTTTCGAACACTAGCTAACTGTCCTGATATCAACGCACCCCCTCTTCCTACCTAATTATGTCCTCTAATTGCTACACTATCCACTAGCTCATTCACTATCTACTGGCTTCATATGTATATTTGTTATTTTGCTGGCTTCTGAATATTTTTTGTATTCATATATGTGGTAGCGCTACCCTCACTTGCTATTGAATAATTTCACTTGCTAGACACTGGCTGATTAGCATACGTTATTCACATTTTTGTGTCACTATCAATCTTTTTGCTCTAGGCATTTTCATCACTGGCATTCACTATCTATTCGCTGTATGGACATTCCCTACCTATTTCCCATTAAAAAGTGTTGGCCAACACTCACTCGCATGACTTGCTACTGGCTGCTTTTACTAGCATAAATTCAATTGTTATTCAATATTCACTCTCATTGTCATGTCGCTTGCTTTGAGTTTTACTCTCATCGCTTGCTATATCCACTTTCTTTATGGCATGCCACTTGCTTTGAGTTTTATACTCATCACTCGCTATGTTCACTATCTAAATTTCACTAGCCGTATGCTAATCGCTGGCTCGGACATAATTTCATACACAAAAAAAATAATATTATGACGCACCCCCCGGTGTCTCAACATGCCTCAGACGATCCGGACATGGAAACACCAAAATAACGCAACGCACCCCCAGTCTCAACGTGCCTGTATCGCCCCAACACGGAAACCTTTTTTTAACGCAACGCACCCCCTTGCAAACACTGTACACACGGCCGACGCGCACACCATTCATAAATAACATATTTATCCCAATATTTATCTTTTATGCGGCCGACGCATTTATATCGAATAATTGATATGCATTGCTAGCTTCACTGACAATAAAAATAATTAAAAAAAGAACACTTTCTACGCTCTTCAATATTTTGTGCTGGCTATTTCACTGTATTTCTTTTTTCCTTGCTAACTTCTATTCTGCTATTCCCACTATCTAACACTTTTCACTGGCTTAATATTATTAATTTGATCAACAATAATACACACCTTTTCTATTTAATTTTTATTCTAGAATTTATTGTTTGTTTTTATTATTGTTTTTTTTTCTTGTCTTTTGTCACTGACTTCGTACACCACTACCTCGCTTCAAAACACGAAACTGAATGACGCTATGTGCAGTGGTGTAGAATGAATTGGAAATAACACACCCATACATGAGTACCTGTATGAGGATCATCAAAAATGTGTATCCCATACCTACTACATGTCGCTTGCTTAGGGTGGGTTTTTGGATTTATTTTTTCCATTGCTAGCTGCTTGCTATTCTAGTTTTGCATACACATTGCGCATGTATTAGAGCATTGTGCTGATTAATTTCTGAGAAATGCCTCATATGAGTGTAGCTGGCTTGTATTGGAATTTATTCATGCAAAAACTACCTATGAGCTGGCTCACTTTCTTGTAAGACTACGCATGTGTGTTCGCCTGCTTATTAGTAAAAATGTGCAATGTGTATGTATGCTGGTGGTTTGGAGAGAATTTATATTCTCCTGCTGGCTAATTGGAGAGAAACTTATGTACACTGACTGGCTGTTTGAGGAGAAATATGAGAAATATATATATACGCTGTATTGTTTGGAGAAAACCTGGCTGTTTGGAGAAAAACTCATGCATGAATTGTGCTATCTATAAAAACTATCTATGCATTAGCTGGCTGTATTAAATACAAATATAAATGCACTGTGCTGTCTGGAGAGAACTAGCTATATACGTTCACTTGTTATGTTAGAATAATATATATATATATGTGTACATATATGCGCTGTGCTGTCTGGAGAGAAAATATGGACGCTATTCTGTTTGGAGAGAAACTGGTTATATGTTAACTGGCTATGTTAGAAATAATATATATATATATATATATTCGCTGTGCTGTCTGGAGAGAAAATATGGACGCTATTCTGTTTGGAGAGAAACTGGCTACATCTTCGCTTTTCAGTAATCACTATCTGAAAAAGAATATGTTTCTCTATATGGCTTGCTGCTTGGTCATGCTCCTCGCATTCATGAGACTTTGCGGTCCGCAAATCTCTGCCATATCATATCTCTATATTTGGAACCAATATTATTTAATATTTTTACGCTATCTTACTCTTCTCGTTCTCTTGCTTTCTATAGGCACTTTCTCTTGCTTAAACGCTTACACTTGATATTTCACTTGCTGCCCAAATTAAATAAATTAAATTGACTTTTCACTGGCAGGCTCTTGGGCGTTGAATCTCATGATTCTTTATAATTTCACTTGCCCTTTATAATCACTAATCACTGATTCTAACTCTAATTTTCACTTTCGCGTGCTGGCTCAGTGGACTGTATCGCTGGCCACTAGCTCATATTCGGCTCGATGCGACCAAATGTTGCGGCGCTACTTTACCTTCTTCAGCCACCGGGCTGAAAGTATGAATAGCTACCAAAGTTAAAATAAAACGAGACACCATTTTTTATTTTGGGAAACCTTTTAAGGAAAAAAACCCAATTTATTCAGCTTGCTCACTATTCGCTCGCTGTCGATAGACTAAATTAAAAATACATTTTATACCGCTCGCAGGCTGGCATGATTATATATAATAATTGTACATAAGACAGAATGTTGACTGTTGTATTGGTGGATCATGGTTTCGATCCAGGGCTGTCATCTTGGTACTTAGGAAGATTTCTTCACTCCGTATGGTTGCCATACGGAACAATCTGCTTAAGAATTCAAAATACAAAAATGACAATAATACAAGTATATACGCCCCAACAGAAAAAGCAAATGACAATGAAATAGTTGTATTCTACAATCTTTTGGAAGATTATATAAAAAACAAAACTGAAATAATGTATATAATAGGAGATTTCAACGCTTAGTTGGGCAAAAGAATCAACGAAGACGAACAAGTAATAGGACCTTATGGATATGGTAAACGAAGTGAAAGGGGAGGACTGGTTATCAGATGGCTTGAAGTGATGAACCTTATATTTGGAAACTCCTTTTTTCAAAAAAAAGACAAGCGCATATGGACATGGATATCACCCGACGGAAAAACAAATAAAATGCACGACTGGGTCGCACGTACTTGCTCTGTTGGTGCAATAGTACGATGAAAACAAACTTTTCGATCAATAAGAACAACTAATGTTTGAAAAATTTGGTAAAACCTAAAAAATGTTGACTGAAATTGGAAAAACCGATATACGGGAGCTAACCTTAAGAAACCTTTAATATTTAAAATTATGATGTCAGCTTTTGGGTGTTGTAAATGATATAAATGTCCACTTATGGCCAAAATAATAATACTGTTAAAAGGAATTTCCGCTATTATCATGTATAGCCAAAAACTAGAAATGCAGTTTTGTTTGAAGTATTCTATGTATGTTACATAAAAAGTTTCATAAAAATCGGGGGAGCCTTTTTTGAGTAAATTAGAAAAAATGAAAAAATTGGCCAAAATCTAGTGGCACTTTGTATTGGAGCCACCATTTAAAAAAGAGAAAACGAAAAAAAATCAATGCCATCTGATAGGAAGCTGTAAGGAACTATACCAAACAAAGTTTGAGTGAATTTGATGCAACCGTTGACAACTTATGGCCATTTGAAAAAAAGCCGTTAAGAGCAGATCTCCGTTATTTGCATCTTTAGCCAAAAACTAAAAACGCAGTTCTCTTAAAAACACTAAAAGAATAGAACACACAAAGTTTAATCAAAATCGTTAGAGCCGTTTTTGAGAAAATTAGAAAAAACCAAAAAAAAATGGCTAAAACTCAACGGCTCGTTGTATGGAAGCCACCGTTTAGAAAGGCTTCAGTGAAAAATTTACTAAACCATCCTATAGAACACTATAAAAAACTATGTCAAACAAAGTTTGAGTTGATTCAATCAAGCCGTTGTGAACTTATGGCTATTTGAAAAAAAGCCTTTAAAACCTGATTTTCGTTACGACCATTTGAGGCAAAAACGAAAAACGCAGTTTTGTTAGAAATGCTTAAAGTTAGCTAAATTTTAAATTTAATCAAAATCGTTAGAGCCGTTTTCGAGAAAATCCAAATTGAAAAAAACCGTTACTTGAAAGGTACCAGTTTGAGCCGGGCTAAAACAAAATAAAAAAAACCTCGACAATGGTTTTTCTTCAAACTGCTATATACCAAGTTTGAAGAAAATCCGTCAAGCCGTTTAGGCTGTAGCCTGACGTGAAAAAGCGCACATCCGCACATCCGCACATCCGCACACCCGCACAGACGCACAGACAGACCGACGGACGGTATGGCGAAAACCACTTTTTTGGGCTTCTCTATCATCGTAATGTCATGTTTGATTAAAACCTCGATTTTTTTTTTCTGCACGAAACCAATACTTGCCCTATAGAGCAAGTAAAAAATTAAATTGACCTCATTCTGACCAACAAAATAAAAACCATAACAGATATCTCAGTTATAAACAGCTTAAAATTCGATAGTGATCACAGACTAGTTCGAGCTAAAATAACAACTATAAACCATGAAACACTAAAAAGGAATCAACAAGAACTAAACATACCAAGGACAAGTCCAGGTGGAAAAATTAAAAATTATAATGAGACGTTGAAAAGAAAGATTAACCAGACCATATTTTCGAATAATGAGGATCAGTATCTACAAAACTTTTATAACCAATTAGAAAGCAACATCAAAACAACAGCTAAGGTTTCAATAAAGAACAAAAGGACATCAAAAGAAAACAAAATATCGGAAGACACAAGAGCACTTATCCTTAGACGAGAAACCCTTCGAACAAAAACCACTATTACGGACCAAGGACAAAATGAACTTAAACACCTAAGAAAAACAATAAAACTAGAAACGAAAAAAGATATTCAAAAATATAACGAAGCAATAATAATAGACACCCTAACGGATACAAAATCTATAAAAAAGACGAAACGTTTTTTAAATAGCTCACAAGAATGGATCACATCAATAAAAAGTAACAACAAAGAAATAACAAATAGAATTGATATAAATGAGTCTACGACTATGTTTTTCAAAAAGCTATTTACATCTACAAATATTGACCTTAGCAGAACACAAAATACAGACCTTACTTTCGAGCATGCTCCAATTTTTACCATACAAGACATCGAACAATCAATGGACGATCTCAAAAAAGACAAATGCACAGGCAACGATGGAATCTCTGCTGAAATGATTATTTATGGAAAAAAATTACTCGCAGACATATTAACAAAACTATTTAATAAAATTGTAATAACACAGCAGGTTTCGCACCAATGGAAACAAACAACAGTAACACTCATTCATAAGAAAGGAAACACGGACGACATTAATAATTATAATAATGAAATTCTTCCTAAAATAATGGCATTGCAAACAATTAGAAAGCGGAATTTTTGGTTCAAAAAGTTGAAGGAGTTAGGAAGCAGTTTCCAAACTACCTTCAGACTAGTTGAGGAAAACGGAAGATATCGAAAATCTGAGCTTATGGACTTTGTTGCCAAAGTGGACGAACAACATAGAATAGATTGTACGTATTGAGCAGGCTACTTCTTCAGTTCATAGAACAGTCTATAGCAGCTTGAACCACAACTTGTGCAATCATAACTACTTCTACGATAAAAACAAACGGGAACTTATTGCAGCTATTTTCAAAATGAGAGGAGAATTGATAAGGCTCCACCAGTGTTGTTCCTCTACGTGTCGACTTTAGTTGTCTACATTTAAACGTAGACAATTGGTCGACAATGTAAACTTTGTCAACAATGTCGACAATGTCAACTATTATTTTGACAATTTCAACAACTGCAATCACTTGTAAAATTGGATATAGTAAATAAAACAAATTCGTGGACGTGAAGTGTTTAAAAAAAAAAATTGTCGGGAACAGGAAGACCGAAAAATAAAGCGTTTGATGAGTTGGGCTTTTCTTAAGGCCAACAATTAATTTTCAGCTATTCGCACTGTGTTCAACAAAAATTTGCTAAATGCAGCTGAAAGCTTTGAGAGAATCGTTCTTCTTATAAAAATTTCTTTTATCAAGTTATTAAATGAAATGCAATTTCTTGATTCATTAATTCAAACCACCATAGAACTTTCCCTGCACGAGATACAGACTTATTCCCATACATAAAATTACTACACGCATCGAGACTTTTCCAGTAATTTAGGTCCGATGGCCATAGGACGAAACCGCCAAGTTAAAAACCTAAATATTAATTTAAGAAATGTCCAGGCCTCGGAAATAAAATAAACGCAAAATTGTAAATTGTCTACATTGTCTACATTGTTGACATAACTATGTAGACAATTACCGATTGTCTACGCTGAATTGTTTACATGTAAACAATCGTGTAGTGGACATCATGTTGTCTACTCGGCACAACACTGCTGTGTACTTTTCTATGTAGACAATTGCGTCAACAATGTAAACAATGTCAACAATGTAGACAATTAAGTCTACAATGTTGACAATGTAGACAATGAATACATTCCATTACAATCTGTCATTCTTGATTTTGCTGTCGCATGGTTTATTTCGAATTAGAAAAGGTGCATGTTTGATTTAAATTTAATATCTAATAATTCAGTCCTTTGTTGTTGAAATATGCTTTGAAGACCTGGGTTTAATTTAGCAAAATCTAACAAGAAATATGTAGCATATTGCAGTTATATCGAGCTTCTTGATCCAGTCAGCACTTTAATAAATAGGTGTCAAGCAGTTGATTGTTCCGTTTGTTGATTAAAGATTGGGACTGTTTTAATAGAAAAGTCAACTTTTTAAGATTCTTTATGAAAAACATATTAAAACACCAATTGTTTTTTGAAATATGGCCTCAATAAAACGTAAAAATTTGTCAAATTTGGCAAAAAAAAAATTATTTTTATTCCAGCCTCTTCCGCTCAAATCGAAAGTTTTTTCAAGTTTATTGAGAAATCGCTTGACTTTTGAACGATCTTTATTATTCACTGAGAATTGAGGATAATCAATTTAATTGTTTTGATGAAGACGTCGAAGACGAGTATGAATAACACATCTTATTGTATAATTATGAAGTAAGCTTTTCCAATAGGATTGGTTTTTTTTTCATAAATACAAATCGCAGAGTGGAAGACTAATATAATACAATTTTTTTTTTTTTATAATTTAGAAGGCAAAAAAAAATTGGAAAATTGAAACAAAATTGATTGTCTACATTGACATGTACACAATGATAAATTGTCTACGTTGAATTGTCTACACGTAGAAAATCGTGTAGTCTACATGGAACAACACTGGGCCTGGTCCCCCAGGTTTAAGGTTGTGCGTTGGGGTAACTTCCCTACCACGTAAAAACCAGTTAGTTCCTAAACAACCAATTGCCTCGGATATGAATGACCCTACTGATGACGACCCTGGCGTTTTTGGCTCGCTGTTGTAATAGCAAGTTACTTTAGTTATAATAAATAATCTACTTTTATACAAAATTAATGAATACGAGTAAATTAAATAATTACATGTACAAATAAACGCAAAGTGAAATTTGAATAAATACATTTTGAATGAAGAAATAAAATTAGGTTCGCATTCGCGCTCGTGCGTCGGTCGGTGCTGTTGAAATCGTTGTTATTGTTTATAGTGCAGTTTTGCTATATCTTCTGCTTTGATATGCAATTCTGCATATTGTTGGCGTTGTTGTCCTATGGACTGTGATTCAGAATTCACACTTTTTTGTTGTTGTCACAACATGCTGGGCACCTCAGATTGAATAAACGCAGAAGTCGATGTCTTCAAATGAAACTTGGGTGTTTCGTCGCTTGTTGGAGGATCTCATTCACTAATTGGTATAGCTGTTGCTTTTATTGATGGCGTTGGCTGTTGTGCTCTTTTTCGTCTGATGATGAAGATTTTAACTTTGATGACCCCTATGATTATAAATCCATTCACTCAAAGCAGTGAGTATTGGTGAATCCGATGAGTGTTTATTTCATTAAATATGAATTCCTGACTTTTTTGCAGCTTAATTGAGGCTTCTAATGTAGAAACATCCAATGAAGCGTTAGTGGGTAGGACAGATTGTTGCTTTCTTTTGAAGTTAACTGCTCAGAAAGGTTGAATGTTGTTAAAAAGGAAGATTTTATTCTGCTTGTCATTGTTCGTTTTCCCACAACAATCATGGTTTGGTCATGTATAATGCATCTTGCTGGTAACGTCAACGAACCACTGCCTTTTAGAAAGATAGGTACCGTATTAAAATCGCAGTTGATATTCACTGTAACCAGTTCAGGAGGGCTGTAAATCCATGAATTCTGTTGATACATCTCAATCCAGTATAGCCTTGGTGGTATGTCCTTTCTGGAGTATGAGTTCATAGTTCCCTTGTTTTGAATTATGTTCATTTCACAGACACTAACAGAAGCACCAGTTTTGTATAACGGATGTTGAAGTGTGCACCAGAACATGTCTGAAGACCTCAATTTGCATTGTGAAAATTCATTCTTGTTGAAAGGATAGAAATAGCTCGTAAAGTTCCCGTTGTGTTTGGTTGGAACCAGCAACACTCTGTACAACTTGAATTCTTCGTTATACAGCAACGGGAGGCTTATCTCAATTATTATGTTGTGATCGGTCACTCTGGCCCTTGCACTTAGGATTCTGTGCAATTGCAGGATCGATTCACGATGTCGTTCTCCAGGAATCATTTAATATTTTGGAATATTTTCGTGAAATTTTGTTAATTCATTCTTAAATTGTTGCACAGGAAAAATGAGTGGGTGAATTCTTCCAGTGTGGGTTGATAGCAAAACATCCAGTAATATGGTCTGAGTTTCTTTATTATTTATCATTATAAGTATTGCATTCAGAGCGTTTGAAGAAAATATCTTCATGTACTCATATTTGCTGGTTTCTTTTTCGAGTTTTGATACTACGGAACTAAGTAACTGTATTTGTTTCGTTGGCATGAATTAGGATTTCGTTGTTAAGCTGTATCTTTTGAATTTGATGTTGAAACTGGTGTAGTATACCTTCACACATGACTGATCTTAATTCTTTTATATCAGTAGATGAACAAATTGTTTTCATTTGTGACACTTGTTTTTTCTAAGTTTCAAACTCTTGCCAATAGTTTGTTAAATTAAAGAACACAATAGTCTTCTATGAGCTCGAAATTAAATTTGCTTGTCCCTCATCTTCTAAGTTTATTCCAGGATGACCTTGGAATGGAACTATCTCGACATCATAGGTGATTGGAGTGGAGCTAGCTATGTTCAGTAAGCCAAACAAAATGCATATCCAATAAACTTGATGTAAGCGATTTGTAGATGTATTGACTTGTCTTCCTTCCTTTTCATGTTCGTCATTTTCGATGGGTAATTTACAAATTTTAGCTATAGGTCGTTTAAAATGCTTTTTGTTGCTGAATACTGTTGGAGCTCGAACCCCGTTGTTTTTGCCTGGATTCTTCTGAAATCTTTCCCATCATCCAAGTTGTTGGTGGAAGCCGGTCTTCTTTGACGAGAACGATGTCCCCAATTTTCATATTTTCTCGTTTTTGCTTCCACTTGGGACGTGTTTGTAGTTGAGACAAATATTCAGATGAATAGGCTTTCCAAAAGTGTTGGGTGATTTTTTGTATTAACTGCCATCGACATTGGAACGTTCTTTTTTCGTCAATAATTGGTTCGGGTACTGCATTCAGAGAACTTAAAATCAAAAAGTGTCTAGGAGTTAGAATCGTGGTATCCTCAATTGCTGTTAGTGGTCGGGAGTTAAGACAGGCTTCTATTTGTGTCAAAAGGGTGGCAAAATCTTTAAATGTATGCGTTGTGTCTCCAATCACTTGCTTGAAGTTATATTTAGTTGATTTAACGCCGGCCTCCCATAATTCATCAAAATGAGGTGCTACAGAAGGTATAAATTGAAACTGGATTTCATCCATTACAAGTTTAGATGCAGCATCTTCTTCGGATCGATTTATTGTTTCTTACATCTGATGATGAATTCCTTTGTTGGCTAACGTTTTACGTAAAGTTCTCTTTTTTACACTTCAATCCAGGAGCGGTTCAAGGTACATTTCCATCAAGGCGCAGTCACTGATGGAAATATGTTATTGAAAAGTTCAAATTGGGGATTTGAGAAAATATTGAATTTTGTTCGTATAAGTTGGTTTTGTTTTTTAATGTTTGTTTTTTTATAAAGGTAGGAAAGTTTTGTGTTGACTATAGCAACATTCGTGGGCTTAGGAAGATTTTGTATGCAGCATACGTCCATACTGCAAAAAACAGGCCAGCTGTTTTGGCATTAAATGAAACCCAAATAGGTGAAAATTCTGATCCGATGGAATTTAACTTACACGGGTACAACTTAGTGAAATTATTCTTCGGTTATCACGGCCTAGCTGTATACGTAAGAAATGATGTTGCTAACCAGCTTCTACCGCAATATGGTCAGCGTTCAAACAATGACTTTAATTTAATGTGGTTTAAATTCAACGTTCAAAAGCACATCATCCATATATGTTTTATATATAGAAGCCCGGGTCTGGACAGTGACTCGACTTTTAACGAATTCGATGCGCTGTCGGACTCCATCCAAAGAATTGTTTCCCATTATCCTCGCACTGAAATCGTTGTTACGGGTGATTTCAATGTACACAATTCTACGTGCCTTCGATGTTCTGGCCAAACAACACCCGAAGGAAAGTATGCTGAGATTTTCGCTGAGGTCAACAACTTAACTCACCTAATTGACAAGCCAACAAGAATCCCTGACATTGCAGCTCACACGCCAAACACACTTGACTTCTTTCTAACATCTCATCCTGATAAATACACTATTGATGTATTATCGCCTCTAGGCACGTCGGACCATTGTATCATTTCAGCTTTTTTCTCGTACTCCAACAGTCCAGTTAAAGAAAAAATCCCAAGGAGAACCGTATGCAATACGAGAAAGCCAACTGGGACGGTCCCAATAATTTCTTCGGAAACTTTAACTGGTCACTATGTTTCCTCGATAGTGACGTAGACTCCAGCACTGAAATGATTACAAACACTATTCTCTGAGGAATGAGAAATTTTGTTCCGAATAGAACAAAAAGTAGCAAACCTAAAGAGAATTCATGGTTCGACTTGAGCTGTAAAGAAGCTATTGAGGTGAGAGAAGTTAGTTTCCGATGTTACAAAGCCAACCCTTCTGAGGAAAACCGGAATAAGTTCAAACAAGCAAGAAAGAGCTGTAATGAACTTATTCAAAGAACCAAGTTTTTACATAAACAAAAATTAATGCAAAAAAAAAAACTACAATGTCCCAAAGGTAGTAAACATTTTTGTTCATTTGTAAGAAACGTACGAAACTCCACTTCGTCCTCGGTTCCGACGCTCGCCGATAACGATACTCCTGTGGTAAGCTCTCAAGCAATGGCTGACTTATTTGCAGCAAAGTTCGCTGCCAATTCGACACTACCACAGAGTGACATGACTCCTCCTGTTCTCGAGAGCGTAAACGGCTCTATGGGACAAATCTCCTTTAGCACTTGATCAGTTGCAAGACTACTAAGAGATCTCGATATTCACAAATCCGCTGGCCCGGATAGTATCTCCCCAATAGTTCTGAATAGGTGTGCTTCCACACTGGCAAAACCACTGCGTAAGCTTTTCCATCTGTCCTACTCTACAGGTCTCTTTCCGAGTGGATGCAAAACTGCATTTGTCCAGCCCGTTCCAAAAAAAGGCGTATCTTCACCCCCCTCAAACTACCGACCAATTGCACTTATGTCCCTCCTTTCCAAGGTCATGGAAACCCTGATAAATTTTGAGATCAAGAAATATCTTGAGAAACGAAAACTTCTTCACGACCGGCAGTACGGTTTTCGTAGCAATAGGTCCACTGGTGATGGTGATATGATGGTATATCTCACCGAACAGTGGAACCAATCTTTACATCGTTTTGGAGAAAGTAAGATTATTGCGCTCGATATTTCAAAAGCATTTGATAGAGTTTGGCACCAGGCTCTCTTATCGAAAATGCGTGCATTTGGCATCGATGAACCCCTTTTTCGATGGATTAGAAATTACCTTTTCGGACCGTTCAATTCACGTTGTTTTGGAAGGTTTTCAGTCTGCTACCCAGAAAATAAATGCTGGTGTGCCCCAAGGCTCTGTTTTGTCTCCGACACTCTTTCTTATTTTTATTAATAATCTCTTGTCTAATACTTCTAATAGAATAAATTGTTTTGCTGACGACAGTACTCTCGGCTTTTCATATTCGTTTCCAGATTCACGTCCATGTTCTTCGGATGTGGAACTGCAACGGAAGCTTATGATAAGCTCATTGAATTCCGATCTGGACAGCATTGTCCAATGGGGAATCGTCACCCGTGTGGAATTTAATGCTTCAAAAACTCAATGCTGTCTTCTGTCGTTAAAGCATAACCTACCCCCTATGCCACTATCCTTGAGCGGCACTTGCATTGAGGAAACCGAACAGCTTTGCGTTCTAGGTATGTGTATTACGAACAACCTCTTGTGGAACGACACATATTTGACGTCGCCAAAAATGCCGCAAAATGCTTAGGTTTCCTAAATCGATGTAAAAAATATTTTTCCCCTTCTGATCTAGCTACAATCTACAAGGCATACATTCGCCCGAAGCTCGAGTATAATTTTCATATATAGGCGTCTCCTGGATAGGGTCCAAAAAAGAGCCTTAAAACTGGTACCGAAACATTTGTTTCACTTGAACATCGCCGTAATGGGGTTGGGTACAACTCACCAAATCGCAACACATAACAACCCAACTCATAACGTCGCAACTCATCAAATTCACCACCCATCACAAGACAGCCCATCAAAAGACAACTGAACAACTAATTCATTTTAGAGAATAATTTGGGAATAAATTTTTACAATGGTGATGGTATTGTATGCGTTTTTACATATTTTCTCAAATTCTATAAGATGAAAAGAGATGATGATTACTTTTAAGCACAGAGTAGTGAGTATATGGGATCACCAGGGGGGAGATGAGCTGGTGGGCAGGATAAGAACAATAGGTATGTTGACTGTTGAGGTAAGAAGAAGAACTTCCCAACGTTGTGTTAAGTAAATCAAAAATTGCCAATCTGGTTTAAAAGAAACTTGGTATAGTTTAAGCAGTGTTTGAATAACTTTTATTTTTATAAGATAAGAATAGCAGCACAGCACAGATGGACAGGTGGGATTATGACAAATTAAAAAGATTTAAAGATGTTTCACAGATTTTTCTCGTGCATTTTATTTCTTATAAATATTTATGCGTTTTAAACTGATCTTAGACTTGCTTTTTTTCCGTCAGTGTTCAAATTGAAATAGAGCATTGAATTTAAGTTCATTAGTATTTTTTAGAAGAGCCTGTTGTGTTTGTTTCTTTTTAAGAAAAGGTTTGTGACATTTGATAGTAATTTTTACTTGCGATTTTATACGTACTATAAGGCAAGTTACGCATTCGTCGAACAAAAAAGTTTTGAGATAACAATCAAACATGACATTACGATGATAGCGAAGACGAAAAAATATGGTCTAAAAATTCTGTCCGTCTGTAAGTCTGTATGTATAGACTCCTACAGCCAAAACGGGTGGGCCGAATTGCTTCAAACATGGTATGTATATAGAGTTTTTTAGATATTGTACAGAGGGGAAATTTTAATTTTTTTCAGCTAAAAAAATAACGGTACCTGCCATATAACCGCATAACAAATATTACGTTAAAGCTTATTTTTCTCGAAAACTCATCTAACGATTTTGATTTTTAAAAAATCAGTGTAGCTTTTTAAGTAGGACGAATTATATGGCTGCAATTTTTTTTTAAGATGTCTACAAATGGTACATTCCGTAGGACCGTATTTTTTTTGCTTTCGATTATTTCGGAAACGGCTCAACCGATACCTTTGAAATTTCACTCATATAAAGGTGTAGATAGCTCAATTTATACTGCATACCAATATTTCTTAAAAATATTAAAAGCATTTTACTTTTTTTTTTAAATTAATATTTTGAAAACTGCCGAATATTTTTTTTTTTTTTAAATTATACATAAATGTATTTGCTGAATACCTATGAACTGGCGCTTTTGAATATTTTTTTAAAAATTTTTTAAGAGTTTTTCGAGAAAAACTTTTTTTCTCAAAAACCGCTCCACAGATTTTTATGATTTTATTCCCATAAATTCAAATTGATCTAAGAAATAAAAAAGCGTACTTTTTTCAGCTCAAATTAGTCTAAGTATTTATTTAAGAATTTTTAAAAATTTAATTTTTATCAAAATCTCAAACCCCAATAGCCAAGACTCAGACGTTCATTTTATTTATATTGCTTACTTAATCATTCGCCCTTTGTTTATCCCACTTTGAATAGTCGATATCGCCTCACCACCTCCCCTCCCGTACTGGTAGCCCGATAAGTGTCGCGAATAATTTAAAAAACGATGGATCTGTTTTACTTAACAGAACGTTGATTCCTTCTTCTTAAGAAAGTCAAATAATCCAAAATCCAATCCTACTTTTACTCACGCATTGTGGTTTGTAGTTGTTGGCTTATATTATATAATGTAGTTTGAGGTGAGTATCTGTTCTCCCTCTCAGAGGAAATTCATCCTATCTACCTGTATGAGTATTTAAAACAATGAAACCTATTAGCTGCTCTGAAAACATAATGTAATTAAAAGCCAAAAGAGTTTGCGTGCACAAAACAAAATTTCAAAATGGCCGCAAGAAAAACATTTCTACAATAACAAACAACATGAAGTCAAATAATTTTTGTATTGGCTTGAGGTTGGGAGGTAGGTACAATTTATTTAAAAAAGTGCAACAGAAGATTATGATAGGTAAATATTATTAATAATGCGTGAGTAAAAGTAGGGTATTAGTAAGAGCATAGTGGAAGAACTATAATTCTTCCACTGTGAGTAAGAATAACTGGCTGCGCACAATGGTGTAGCAGTAGCACGCAGCAATGTCAAAGTAAATGCAAACAAAAGTAGCTCACAAAGCAGCATACACGAATACAATGTGTAGCACTGAACTCAAACAAAAATCATGTCTGCATTTTGGTTTGTTGTTGTTTTGCAGCGCAGCAGGTCGTGAAGTTCAAGTCGAGTCGACTTGTACTTCAGCGACTCTCTCTGCTGCATCCGCTTCTTCACATTGTAGCCGTGCAATACGATTTACATACATTTAACTTTAACATTGCTGTGTGCTACTGCTACTGCTACACCATTGTGCGCAGCCAGAAAATTGACATTGACAGGCGTAGGAAATGAAATGGCTATGGTGAATATACACCAAATGCAGGAAGAAATCAAAAGTGTTAAGACTTGGAGACCTCTTGCTTTAAGGGTAGGTTTCCTTACAAACAAATTATTGGTGCTTTGCGCTAAGCTTTGTAGCGTTCTCAATTTTTTAAATATTTTAATGAAATAAACGGCTTTTGATTGGAAATATATGAGGTAAAATATTTGTTTGGTTATAAAAATAAAAAAAAAAATTTGCTCCTAAAAATAGGTAGAAACCTTAAAAAATCACTAAATTTAAGTAGGTATTTGTTTAAATCAATGGGGCTTGTACAATTAAAACTTTTTTTTATTTTTTTTATATTTTTTTCCAAGAGCAACTAGATGTCAAGTGGTCGTATCGGTTTTGGTTTTTTTTTTCACTTATTTATTTATTCCCAAAAAAAAATATACAAAACTGTGACAAAAGGGCAAATTTGTATTGTGGTATGAATGTAATATTTGATAGAACTTCTAAATTAAGAACCTGCTACAGGAGAGGAACCCAAAAAAAAATTCCAATAAGTCTACCGGTAAAGAAAAAACAGCGCATACCTAAATGATATTTTTCGGTCTCCTTTTTTCACTTTGACATGATACACATAAATCTAGACATAATACTTTGTACTTTAATTGTACAAGCCCCATTGATTTAAACAAGACATATTATTATATGTATTGCTGACGAAATTTTTCGTATACCATTCCATACTTTAGGAAAGCACATACTTATTTCATAACTTTTTTACTTGCGATTAGGTTAGGCAAGTTATGGATTCGTGAAGAAAGAAATTGATTTTCTCAAAAACGGCTCTAACGATTTTAATAAAACTTTTAGAATGCTATTTTGACAGTCTATCTTTTGGTTAGAAAAGATTTTTCAAAATTTGTCTTAGAACGGTACCTCTCATAGAACCTGTATTTTCAAATCGAATTTTCTCGTAAACCATACATCCGATTTGGCCACAGGAAGTCATTCATAATTTTATTAATATGGCATTTCAAATTTTTCAAAAACTTTTTTTTTGATTTTTTATAATTTTTTCAAAAAAAAATTTTTCTTTTCGAAATATGTTGCAAACTGGTATATTGATTTTTTTTTAAATTATTTTTTCAAATGTAAGCTACAGATTGTCATATATTGACATACTCAAATAAATTTCAAAATATTTTTTGGAAAAGTTTTCCAAAAATAACCTTTTAAAAAAAAACTGGTCGAACGATTTTCAATATATTTTTTTCCTAGATTGACATATAGCTTTGAAATTTTATTGCATACATGGTTTTTCCGAGAAAACTCCTAAACCAATTTAAAAAATAAAAGAATTTTCAAAATTATTTAATTTTTTTTAATATCCATATGCAGCCACGAAGCAATTGCTTATTATAAGAGCAAGTTCGTGCGACCCAGTCGTGCATTTCATTTCATTTGGATTGCTTCACATAAGAGGTGCCAAGACTGTTAAATAAAAAAGATATGAAAAAAGTTCACAAATACGTTTAATTGGAATCTAGGTTGGTACCTAGGTATATAGTAAGTTTATTTTGTATGTGTTTATTATATGTTGTTGTGTAGAACTTCGTATTGTAGGTATATGTCATTGGTATGTACATACTCGTAGGTAGGTCGAATAAATGAGACGGGGGAGACATCGTTTCTGTTTGAGTGCGATATTTTTTTGTGAGATCATTTTTGTACAGACAAAATATATACATATTTGTTCGTTGCTTAATCGTCCTTGTATGGATTTTGAACTCTAAAATGTGAATTCCTTTGGAAATTTTGTATGCGTACCTATCTACTACATACTTTTTTCTCTTGATAGTTTTTCACGCAATATAAAAGAAAGGACTAACTTAGGTACCTACTATAAGGCAAGTTTAAATTGAAGGATTTCGATGAAATGTTTAATGTAATAGCCTTTTTATAGACGAAATAATATAAATTCTTACCTAAATTTTTCCAAAAAAGTTTTTTTGAGTTAAAAAAAAAAATTTAATTTTTTTTTTTAATTTTTTTTTTTTTTTTTTTTCAAAAACTGAGATTTTTTTTTTTTTTTCAATTTTATTTTTCTGATAGGTAATAACTACAAATTGGAGGAAGTTCGCCTATTAAAAAAAAAAATGGAATATTTTTTCGAAAAGAAAAAATAAGGGCCTGCGTTTCTTTCATCTTAGGTTTCAAAGCCCCCCCTTTGGAAATTTTTCGTTGAAAAAAATGTTGTGGGATTCTTGGTGCTCAATCTTATTTTCGACCAAATTTCAGTTTTCTAAAACATCAGGACCTGACATATTTATATAAGGCTGAATTTGGGCCTAGGTTTCAACGTAAGTTTCCAAGCCCCCCCTCGGAAATTTTTCGTTGAAAAAATTTTTGTGGGATTCTTGGTGCTCAATCTTATTTTCGACCAAATTTCAGTTTTCTTAAACATCAGGGTCCTGAGATATTCATATGAGGCCGAAAATAGGGCATCAATTTTGCCGTTAAAAATTAAATTATGTTTCAATTTAAATTTATTTTTTCTTCACTATCTTGGCTGCGCTTGAAGAGAAAACAGCATTTCAAGTTTTTTTTTCTGCAGACTAATATAGTACGTTTACATGGCAAGTTTTGTTAAATCGCAGCGTGGTGCTCCAAAACTACATTTTGAAAGGTTTATATATGTTTAATATAGGGAAACCACCACAAAAACGTTTTGGAGATGCGAGAAGTACCAATTGTCGAAGTGCCGGGGGAAAGCCACAATGGAAGATGGAATCGCGGTTTCCACGCAGGAACATAACCACGGTCCATCTCCCATAGTGTGCGAAAGCGCGGCGCTTTTGCAGAAAGTTAAGGCTGAAGCAACAACTTCAGCCTTAAGCCCTCGAGCTGTTGTTGCACGTGCAATGGAAGGTGTTTCGTCCGGGGCTATAATCCTCGGGCCAAACATCGTTTCAATGCAGAAGGCAGTCTCGAGGGAGCGAAAGCGTCGACAACAGACAATGCTGATCCCTCATTCCCGATCCGACATCAACATTCCCGCTGAACTGTTGGTAACAAAAACTTCAGTTCCTGAAAACTTGTTGCTTGCCGACACGGGCAGTGGGGATGTTGATCGAATTATCATCTTCGGTTCATTGTCGGATAGGACTAGGCTGGCACAATGTGAAACCTGGCAGTTGGATGGGACGTTTAAGGTTTGTCCGGAAATGTTTTTCCAACTTTGGGTGATCCATGGGATGTTTGGGAATAGGGTCCTTCCGTGCATATACTGCTTGCTCCCTAACAAGTTGGAAGCGACCTACGTACGTGCTTTAAGCTTGGTACAACAAGCGGACGGGATGGAAAACATGCGGCCACAACATTTCCTCATTGATTTTGAGAAGGGGGAGGAAAATGCTCTCCGTTCTCTTTTCCCTGAGGCAAATGTTCATGGCTGCATTTTTCCATTTCGCCCAAGCCGTACGTAGGAATATCCAAGAGGGATGCAAGTCAGATATGCATCGGATAGGGAAGATTTCCAATGCATTCGGAAGTTTGTGGCGTTGTGCTTTTGCGAACCACAAGACATCCTGAATCGGTTTAACATTATGGCAGATGAGCTCTTCGAATCTTTTGGTGCTACTGAACAGCATCAAAGATTCTTAGAGTATTTTGAAAATACTTGGGTAGGGTGAAATGTCGTAATCCCCGATTCAGGCATGACATGTGGAATTGCAAGAGCACAACGACACTGAATCTCCAAAGGACAGCGTCGAAGCGTGGCATAAGGCGTTTCAGGTGTATATCGGTTGCCAACATCCCAACATATTCAAGCTAGTCGAAGGCCTGCTGTCGGAGCATGTCCGCGTGAATGCAATTTTTCAAAGGCTCAATGCTGGCGAAACTTTGCCTCTTTACTCGAGGAGGGAATACATGCAGGCCAACGAAAGGCTCTTGAATATAATAGCGCAATACACCGAAAAGACACCTCAGGAATATCTCTCGCTATGTTCCAACTACATAGGTGAGTAGATATCCTGGGCGCCGAGTGAGAGGCACGGGGAACTCACTGAAATAAAGCACCCCAAGAGTGAGAGGCACGGGGAACTCACTAAAATAAAGCACCCCAAGAGTGAGAGGCACGGGGAACTCACTAAAATAAAGCATCCCAAAAATTTTAATTGTTGGTCATGGATAAGACCTTTTGGGGATACCACGTTAAAAAAAATGCGCCAGAGACTCTACCTCAAGGTGGTGTGGAAATGAGTTGTAATGCTTGGTCACAGCCGATAAAAAGCAAATTGTATGCTTCAGCATTCAGATACGTTCAGTTTGATAACATTAAGTAATACTAAACACCAACAATTAAAATAGAATAATTCTTTTAAGGTGTTTTAAGTAGTTTTAAGCGAAAATAAACCTTAAGAACACATAAAAAATAGCTAAATTGCAATGTGCGATTTTCAAATTAAAGTTTTCTTAAAAATTGTGAAAAACACTCAAAAAAGTCTGCTCAGAACATGTCAAGATTTTACATTCAGAAAAAACATAAATCTTAATTTGATTAAATAAAATGTATGTCAAGAATATATTATATTATTTAAATATAATATGTACAAAACAGCCATTCTTTAAAAAAAAACTAACTTCAAAACAAAAAAGTAAAAAATCACAAAAAAAAAATTTTCACTTGCGAGCTGAAAGGAAATAGAATTTATTTAATTTCTTAACATTTATATAATAAAATAGATGAATAAAATTTTGTATAAACAAATTTTTAGTGCTTTGATTTTTCAAAGTAAATTGTATTTAAAATAAAATGCACGACTGGGTAGCACGAACTTGCTCTAATGCGTGACAGTGAGCTAGGGGCTTGAGATTTTGATAAAAATAAGCTTTTCAAAATTCTTAACTAAATAAAACTAATTTGAGCAGCAAAAAAAAGTACGTCATTTTATTTCTTGGATAAATTTAAATTTGTGAGAATAAATTTATAAAAATCTGTAGAGCGGTTTTTGAGAAAAAAAGTTTTTGTTTGAAAACTTTTTGAAAAAAAATTTCTAAAAAAATTCAAAAACACCAGAGCATAGATGTTCAGCAAATACATTTATTTATAATTTTTAGAAAAAAATTTAATAAGCAGTTTTATCCTGAACTGAACTAAATTTAAGGATTTTTTTGTGTTTGTTATTGTGATATTGAAAAAATAATCACCGATGAAGAATTTAATAAAAAAAAATGTATTTCAAGAAATATTAAACAATGTTAGTATTTTTGGTTACAGTGCTATATTTTATGAGGAAAAATCCGTAGGGGGCGGCCACTAGCGACTATACCCTATGGCAGACTAACTAGAGGGATTTCGGCGATCTTTAAATGTTATACTTTTTTCCGTAGCTAGCTCTCCGGATCTAAGACCCGGGCATTATTTGTTTTAAATTTTGCGCGATTATGGTTTCATGTTTTTTTCTCAAATCTAAAGCTCCACTTTGCTTTGTTCAATTAAATTTTGTTATTTTTTTTTAGTTCAATATTCTGAAAATGATATAGGTATAATGTATTTAAGTAGGTATTTAAATTTGATGTGCACATGTAATATACAAATTTCTGAACTTTGAATGCCATTTTCTCAACCTGTGCGTGCTTCGCGTATATTCTTATATAAATAATATGTGAAAAATTTAATCACCATAGTGGGGCCAGCTGATTTTCCTAATGCGTGCCTTACACCACGCAATATTATTGCTCAAGATATTGGCCAAAAATATTGCGTGAAAATGCGGTGTCCTTACACTATGAAATATTATTGCCTTCCTACACACAAGCTGTGTGAAAACGATTTTTTTTTTTACATAGGAATCGAATTTTTAGCTACCTACTAGCTGAATGTACTTCAATCTTCATCTTTCTTATTTTTGCGTTGGCCATGTTTGTATTTAATAAAAAAAAGTATGTATTTGAAGCAAATATTGAGATTTGCCTTTAATTTGCCTTACACGACGCAGTATGCTGCGCAATATATCGAAGAAGTTACTTACTGCTACCCTTCTTTTACTCACGCATTATTAATAATATTTACCTATCATAATCTTCTGTTGCACTTTTTTAAATAAATTGTTAAATTGTAACTACCTCCCAACCACAAGCCAATAAGAAAATTATAGGACTTCATATTGTTTGTTTTTGTAAAAATTTTTTCTTGCGGCCATTTTGACATTTTTTTTTGTCCACGCAAACTCTTTTGGCTAACATAAGTTTTCAGAGTAGCTAATAGGTTTAATTTTTTTTAATACACACACACACAGGTAGATAGGATGAATTTCCTCTCAGAGAGAGAACAGATACACACCTCAAACCAGTGTTGCCGTTTGGCCCCTTTAGGGGCCAAATGGCCCCTTTTTGTACTTCGGGACCCGTGGCCCCCACTTTTTCAAAAATGATCAAAATGGCCCCTTTTTCAGTTTAAGAATGATTTTATCAATGAAAGAGTTCAAAAAAGTATGCAACATCATTAAATATCTTCAAACCCAAAATCTATGAGCGAATGCTGTACGTTGAGAAACCTACCAACTTCACCATTCAGATCTAAAACTCAGCAATTTGGTAGAAGAAAAAGAGAATTTCGTTTTCTCTTTCTTTTATTATGAAAATATTAACAGATAGTCCTTGATTATAACGTTTTGTTTGTTGTTCTTATTGAATTTATTTATTGAATCTAAAATAGTATGTACCTATTTGGACCGCTAGAAAATTGAAGAGGTTATTTAGCAGTTGATTTTTATCAAACGAAACTTATTTACTAGACTTTTATAAACTTAACATAGACAGTTATATTTTAAATAAATTGTGTGTCAAATAATAACCTTATATATTTCTAATTATAGCAAGAATAACTCAAAAAATTAAATGTAGGTACCTACCTATGTATTTGGAATCCCTAATGAGCAGGGTTACCTCTGGGATTTTTCAAAAAGTCGCAGAAAAAAGTCGCTTTTACAAAAAAAAGTCGCCAATGAACATTTTTTGAAAAAAGTCTCATTTTCGAACAAAAAGTCGCAATTCAAGAAAATAAAATGCACGACTGGGTTGCACGAACTTGCTCTTATGATAGATATTTGCTAAAGGGCTATGTATTTGAAAAAAAAAAATATTTAGAAAAATCTTTAATTTGTTTAAGAGTTTTCTCTGAAAAACTAGGTATGCAATAATATTTCATTGCTAAATATCTATCTAGGAAATAAAAGTTGAAAATCGTTCGACCAGTTTTTTTTTTTTAAATGATTTTTTTTAAACTTTTCGAAAAAATATTTTAAAACTTTTTTCAGTATGTCGTTATAAGAAAATTTTCAATCTTACCTTGTTTTAAAAAAATATGTACCCCTTTTTTAAAATATTTTGAAAACTAAATTATTTTTTAGAAAATTATTACAAATCGAAAAAATAAGTTTTTGAAAATTTTGAAATGCAATATAAATTAAATTTTTAATGGCTTCCTGCATTAAAATTTTAATTGAAATCGGAAGAATAGTTTACGACAAAACCTAGGTAGAAAAAAAAACGGTTCTGTGAGAGGTATCGTTATAAGAAAAATTTCGAAAAAATTTTGCTTACTAAAAGATAAACAAAATTAAAAATATGTTCCAAATTACGGCCAAATAAATCCCAAATATCAAATTTGAAAACAGACAGACAGATAGACGGACGGAATTTCCAAACCCACTTTTTTCGACTTCTCTATCATCGTAATGTCATTTGTGATTTTTATCTAAAATTTTTTTTGCAAAAGCTGAAGTTGAACATAAAAAAAATTGAAAGCTGGAAAGTTAGATGGTAAATGTTTAGCCACAAGGAAAAGTCGCATTTTTACAAAGGTCGTCGCATAGTCGCACAGCAAAAAAAAGGTCGCAAAAATGCGACTAAAGTCGCCAAAGGGTAACACTGCTAATGAGTGTTATTTATGTTTTTTTTTTAGGTTTTGTTTGAATTGAATTATTTGTTTTGTTGTTGTTATAAATAGAAGTTAAGGGCCAGTTATAGCGATACGGAAAACAAAACCGAAAAAAATTTCAAATGGAAAATTTAGTATGTTATGGTTCGATTTAAAACATAAATGCTACACTGATCGATGGCAACCAACTCAGAGAATTTATTTTGTAATCAAAAGTTTGAATTGAACTTGTACTTTTTGTTGAAAACGAAATTTGTTATTTTTCTTTTATACGTATAAAAGAAAAATAAATAAATACATTTTTAATAAAAAGTATTTGTTCAATTAAGATTATTATGAACAAAAAACATTCTTTGAATTGATTGCCATTGATGAGTGTCTCATTTGTCTTAAGAAAAAATGTATTTTTTTCTTTTTCTTTTATACGTATTACAGAAAAATGATTAAATACATTTTTAACAAAAAGTACAAGTTCAATTCAAGTTTTATTTCCAAAATAAATTCTCTGATTTGGTCGTCATCGATCAGTGTAGCATTTGTGTTTTAAATCGAACCATAACATACTAAATTTTCCATTATAAAATTTTTTCGCTTTCGTTTTCCGTATAACAAAAATTTTGTTGCTCTAATATATTTTTCGTTTTGAGGGCCCCTTTTTTCTGTTCGGGCCCCTTTTTAAGACCCTTTTTAAAATTTTTCAGCGGCAACACTGCCTCAAACTACATTATATAATATTAGCCAACAACTACAAACCACAATGCGTGAGTAAAAGTAGGATTGGATTTTGGATTATTTTTTAAGAAGAAGGAATCAACGTTCTGCTAAGTAATTCGCGACACTTATCGGGCTATCAGTACGGGAGGGGAGGTGGTGAATTTTAAGACGATATTTTTTCGTCTTCGCATCGTAATGTCATGTTTGATTGTTATCTCAAAACTTTTATTTTCGACAAATGCATAATTTGCTATACCTAGTACCTATACCTATATAATCGCAAGTAAAAAAGTTATTCGTATGCGCACGGCAAACTGATTCTTTTTTCATGATCACTCAAATACAGAAAAAAAACTGAAATTGTAACAGATCCTCTATTATGCATTTCTTACAGAAAACAAATTAAATTGTATACCTACGTAGAAACACACAATATATAGGTATGTAGGTATGTATGTACTGTACATACCTAAATATCTAACTTCCCTCCAAAGTTTTATAAGAAAATATACAAAATAAAAATAAACTTAACTATCAACCGACCCCAGAATTTAAATTAACTCTCTTTCCCACTCATGATAAGAAAGTTCTTAAATAACTGCGTTATTATGATTTATAGTTTGGACCTATTGACAATTTGAGGGTTGAAACTCATTTTCACTCAATTTTGATCTTATGGGTAGGTACTTGTCACATATAAAATTGTTTCTATTAAGAAAAAACTTAATTCTTACCTTCTTCCAGAGAAATGTATTTTTTTTCTCTTCCAAGTTCCAACCAATATCAACATTTAAATACTATCCCGCTCTCTTTGGTTGAAGGTTCTTAATTCACCCTATTACATATCATTCTTACATTCCTCTTTCTCTATTTGATTTTAAAAATATACACCTCTCTAACCTTGAATATTAATAATGCCTTCTCAAGTGATTTGGCATACAGAATAATAATAATAATCAGCCATTAAAAGGTCAAGTTTATATTTCCAAACACACACACATGTAAAAAAGGGCGTCTCCAAGTTTTAATCAAAGAATGAATTTTTATGAGTTGCGATGTGGTGGGTTGTCTTGTGATGTGTTGCGAAAATGAACAGATTTGATGAGTTGCGAAATTATGAGTTGGGAAATGGTGAGTTGCGATTTGATAGGTTGGGTTGACGCCGCCGTAATGTTTCTTGTCAATCCTTGTTTTATCTTATAACCTTATCGGTTTCGGAGATAATTCCTAATTTTCTTCGATCAATTGAAATCTTGGAGTTATATGCGAATCTTTTGCATTAGGCAGCTACTCTTAGTAACTTGTTGTAACAAGAAAATCTTTCGGTTTCGCAGATGGATTGTTCATCTTCAGCTAGTTGTTGGAGGGTCTTAACTGCTAGGTATGGTGCTGATGCTGCTCCATAAGTAACGGTTGTAAGCTTATATTCTTTAATGGGTTGGTCAAAAGAATTTCGCCATAAGATGCGTTGACAAATTCGGTCATCTTTGTGTTAAACGATTTGGCGGTAAATCTTCTCTATGTCCGAAGTAAACACGTATTTGTGCTTCCTCCATCGCATCAGTATGGTTGTTATGTCATCTTGGAGCTTGGGTCCTATCATCACCAACTCATTCAGACTTACTCCTGTTGTTGATTTTGTTGAGCCATCAAATACAACTCTTAGTTTTGTAGTTGTACTTGATGGTTTAATCACAGCATGATGGGGCATGTAGTAATTCGGGTATTCTTTGTTGACTGGGCGCTGACCATATGACCCAGCTCTATAAATTTGGTAATCACTATCGAATATTCAGCTTTTGATTCCAAATTTTTATTTAATTGTGTTTCTAACTGACGAAACCGGTCAATCGCTCTATTCTTCGAGTCTCCCAATTGAAGTTTTTCCATGGCATCTTGCTTAAATGGGATTTTTACGACATACCTCCCATTTTCTTTTTGGTAGTGTGTATCCTTTTAGAATTTTTCGCACTTCTTATCAATTTCCTTTTGGTACCGTGGTTGAGCTACATCTTCTTACTCCCAGAATTTCTTAAGCTGCTGCTTAATGTTCGTCCTGATAGCAGCCAGCAGGCTTGCCAGACTTTTATGAACGAATATCGCAATTTCAAAATAATTTTTCGCAAAATACCGCAAAATTTAAAAAAAAAATTTCGCAAAAACCGCAAATTGCCAAAATTTTCCATTCGAGTTTTTTGGATTTTGTTGGCTTTTAATTGGTGTGATTTTCCTTGTGCATGTCTTTCCAAATCTTTTTTGTGGGCTCTTAAATCGCATTGGCACAATTTGTAAAACGCCTTAGGAACATTTTTACATTTTTGCATCCACCCTTTAAAAACATGGAGATCCTCCCATTCCTTTTGATATTTAAAAGTTATTGTTTTTTATTTGCGTTCGAACTCATATTTTGTATAGTTTTAATAAGTTTTAACAAAAAATGCTTACTTGAACACAGTATTTCACAAACAAAAACAATGAGACAATGACTAATGACATAATATGAAGTTTTGTTTTGTCACGGGCTACTTAGTTTCTAAAACAAAAACAGCGGGCGAGTCTCTACTCTCTAAGGTGGATAAAGTTTTGTTTTGTCATGGGCTACTTGGTTCTTAGTTCATACCTAAAACAATAATAGCAGGCGTATTCGAGTCTGAGTCTGAAGTGGAAATGATACAGTGATAGTGAATCAATGCAGGACTTTTTGTGTTTAAAGAAAAATGTAGGTATGTGTTCTAAGTTATTTTAATTTTTTGTGATATTATTTTATCTTAAAATTTAATTTTATTGTAGGGAAAAAATATACCGCAAATATCGCACAAAATATGCAATATCGCAAAATCTTATTTTACGCCGCAAATTAAAAAAAAATATCGCACGTTTTGCGATATATCGCACAATCTGGCAAGCCTGGCAGCCAGCACAATTGTGATTTTTGGTCTGTTAGTGAATTTCTAGCATCTCTTTTTATGCCATCAAGAATGATTTCACCAAACGCATCGGCTCCAATAATCATGTCAATAGATCCAGTCACATTGAATGACGGATCAGCAATCTCTAGTTTATCAAAATTTGCAATTTCAATGTTTTTCGTTGTTTTGGAAGGTAGTTGTCTTGTGAGTTTGGGAAGCACAAGAGCCTCTATTTGGAGCTTAAACTTTGACGTAAAACGTGGAGATATTGTAATATTTTGCCTTTTGAGTCTTAATGATTGCGAGATAGACTCAGTCACTAATGACGCTTGTGAGCCAGGATCAATTGGTGCTCGTATGGTTATACTTCGACCAAGATTTTCATTACTGTTCGTGTTCACATTTAATATCGCGGTTGCGAAAGGACGTTTTGATTCTGCTCGCCGTGGTTAACTTGTTTCATCGTTTTTGACAAATCACTTGGAACTGGTTCTGTCGATTTTTTTGTTTGAGTAAATCTTTCTTTCCATTCCCTGTGTAGAAGCGAATAATGCTTTTTGTTGCAGTATTGGCAATTTCTTTTCCTGTAACATTGAAATTGCTTCTCATGGCGTATGCAGTTAATGCACAGTTAAGCGTGCTTATATTGTTGCACGTGTAGAAGTGTATAATTTGAAAACTTTGGGCAGGTGTAAACAGCGTGATTGCCCTTGTATATGTGGCAATGAAGCACTTTCGAGTCGATGTGGAGGTTTCGAACTGCATGTCTTGGTTCATCAATACATCTTTGAGGTTTTTTTTGCGGGAGAAAATACTTCCAAGGCCTGTTAACGCCTTTCCAAAAAGTCCAAAAAAGTCATAAGAACTGGCATTTTATTTGGCTCTGTAAGACCTTACTCGAATAAGTTTCTCGATTCTGTGTCAAGAGGTTTTGTAGTGAGGTATTCTTTTATTGGACTCCATACTGAGGTAGCGAAGCCCATGTTGCTTAAAGCAGCTAACCCTTCTTTAATCGCGTCTAGCATTTTTTTGATTGCATTGGCCGTCGGAGAATTTCTTTCTTGTCGGCTTTTCAACATTTTGTCAATATGTATTGACACTATTTTTCTTTCGTTGTTGTACCTGGACTTCAGTGTTTCCCAGGCACTGTTGTTGTTCCCCCTCCAAATGGGTCTTTAAATACTCCATTTTTTCAGTCGTACTTAGACTGCTCTTCTCGTGGATGATGGTTGAAAACAAATCATAAAACGACTTCAATTCCAGAAAATTCCCCTTAAATGTAGGAATTTTTAGCTGCGCAAGTCTCGAATCGTACCTCCCATCTTGTTGTAGTCTCTGGGTATCTCCTTGGCTTGTAGCCATTTGGTGAAGGAATCTGTTTATGTCTTGTTTAACTAATTTGTAGTGATTTTCGGTTACATAATTAACCCTTAAATCTTCTTCATCTGCATTGGAAATATAATCTTCGCGCAGTTTAGTAAGGTTCCTTAACTGTTCAATCAGCATTTGTTTTTGATACTCGTAGATTGGTTTTGAGTAGTTTGTATACAACTGCGCTTATTTTCAGTTGTAGTTTTCTAAGTTTTTGGGTTTGATCCGTTTTGAAGCTTTCACAATGGTGTTCTTTGTCAAAAGTTGGTTCTTTTGAAGTTCCTTGATTAGAACTCTTTTCCATATATTTCTTGCACAGGATATTCTTTTCTGCAGCCACATTCGGCGTAGTTAGATTCCCATATCTAGATATTGTTGGAACAAAGCTCTCGAAATTCTTCTAGTGTTCTTCATACAAGGTCTTTACCTTCTGAAAAGTATTCCTTTGTATATAAGGCGTGTCTTGTTGATATGAGGAGTTATTTTTATATTGTTTTGTTCAAACTCTTAACAGAGTGTTTGCAAGCGTTGAATCCTTTCATCTTTGTATTTCTGCGGTTTTCTTGGCGCACTTTCTTTTTCAAAGTTGCAGATTTGGACTTCCAGCTCCTCCACTAGTACTCTCTGCTTAGCGACGATGATGAAAACTTCAGTTTCGTCCATCATTTTCATTTCGTTGTTCTTAGTTTTTATTTTTGTTTTCACAATTTCTTAGTTTAGATATCAGTGTTAATAGCCACACTTTTATTTTCTTAGTTTTTTTTTCTACCAATGTTTTGTAGCCCTAGTAGCGCTATATTCTTCACTGTATTCTTTCCTCTCGAAGGACCAATGTTTTGATAGGTCGCTGGTGTATGGAGTATGGAGGAGAAGAGATTCAATGGCGAACTTTACGGGCTATACAGCGACATTGATTGGTAAAGAAGCTAAATATACAGTGGCTAAGATGGCTGGGAGATGTGGAACGTATGGACAAAAACGCTCCTGCCCGACGAGTCTTCAATTAAAACCCGGAGGGCCGACGCACTTCTGGAAGAGCCCATCTAAGGTGGCGCGATCAAATGCTGTAAATGGTGTTAGTTTTGCCGATAAAATTAATGAAAAGTGCACTGTCTGTATCAGAGGAAAGCATGCTCGTTCATCGTTCAGTGCCTCTTGTAATCGTGCAGAATATGTGCTTCATTTAATCCACTCTGATGTGTGTGGCCCGTTATCGGTGAAATCATTTTCTGGTTATAAATATTTTGTTACGTTTGTCGATGATTATAGTAGAAAATTTGTCTCTATCCTTTAAAACTAAAATCAGAAGTGTTTGAGCAGTTTAAGAAGTTTAAAGCGTTCGTCGAAAACCAGTGCTCTCGAAAATAAAAGTGTTTCGCACCGATAACGGGACTGAATATGTCAACAAAGAATTCGAGATGTATCTTTCAAAATTTGGTATACACCAGCGCTGCCCAACCCCAGGCCCGCGGGCCGAAATGTGGCCCGCGAACAAATTGTAAATGGCCCGCCTATGATATGAAAAAAAAATTGGAAATGAATTATTTGTTCAAAACACACCACCAATGTTTGTCTCAACCGTATTATTTTTCCTTTAATTCGAAATAAGCCACAGAAGACACAACAATGAACAAAAAAACACAAACAAAAATCTTCTCTTTCTTGTTTTATACATGTGAAGAACTTTAGTTTGAATTTTGAATTTTGAATTTTGTATCTACCTCAGCTCAGCGCGATAAAACACACATCCACTGATAACTTCTCTAGGTGCTGCGAAAATGTGCGTAAAAAATTGCATACACCCTTAGCACTCAAAGATAATTGTTATTGTTGTTTTGTGTGGTAGGTTTTCACATTTATTCACAGACACGATTTTAAAGCTGGAAATTTTTCGACGTTGCTCCGGTTTTCCCTCAATAATTTTTTTTCCTTACGTGCTATGGCAAAAATATAGTCTAGTTTTTTGTAGAACATAACATTTGCTACAGTTTTGTTAATACAATCATTTTTGTATGTCAATTTGTTACCGTGATATGGCACTTCAAAAAACAGGTAATTTTTCAAAATTCGCCAAAAAAATGGCAAAAAATGAAGAATTCGGCCTTTTTTTCGGAAATACCCAAATAATCATGATTTTTTTGTAATTATGGTTCCTCGTTAAAATCACCAATTTTCTACACCCCCCAACCCTTCCCCGCTTGCCAAGCAGGTGTCAGGCCAAACACATTATTATTGTCATCCCGACGTAATTTTAATTTATTATTTTGTTCTTAGTACAGTGGGCGGGTAGAAAGAGGTCGGAAGTTTATGAAAGTTTGGGATGTTGCTTAGGAATTTTTTATTAGCATTTGAGGAAGTTTTGGACTACGACGGCCTTGTGGAAAAAGAGGAGTGGGAAATGCAAAATTCTCGACCTTGCGCCGGTTTTCCCTCAATAACTGTTTTTTCTTACGTTTAACGGCAAAAGCTTCAAAAACTTTTTTTTTTTATAATGCACTCGCACTCAAAGGGTTATTAATACCTTTATAATGAATTAACATGTGCGAGCGAGGAAAGAGAAGGAATAGAAAGATAGGAAAGAAAGGTGGTACAGTGGTTTGAGATTTTAGGTGATAATTATCTCATGGAAATTCCACGGGTGGCATCCAGTTGAAACTTGGGAAATAAATAAAAATTGCTGCCCAGGCTGGGTTTGAACTCCAAGCTCTCGGGTTGAGCAACCAAGCACTACATCCACTGTACTATTGTACCATTTCTTTACTTCTTACAGGAAAAACACATTCTATTTTTTTCTACAACTTGGATGATAAAAAAATTGTTGTATGTCAATTTTGTTTGCCAAAAAATGAAAGAAGAAGAGGAGGGTGGGACTGCAAAATTTTTGACATTGCTCCGGTTTTTCCTCAATAACTTTTTTTCCTTTATGTCCTAAGGAAAAAATGTTATTGAGTTTTTTGTAGAACGTTAAATTTCCTACAATTGCAGTAGTTCAAATATTGTTGTTTGTCAATTCGTAAGGAAAACATGATGCAGAATTCCACTATATTTCTTCGTATATACCCGAATAATCATTTTATGAAAAATTACCTGTTTTTTGAAGCGCCAACAAATTGTCATACAAAGATGTTAGTAATAACACAATAGTAGGAAATGTTATGCTCTACAAAAGTAGACGATGTTTTTGCCATAGGACGAAAGGAAAAAAAGTTATTGAGAGAAAACCGGAGCAACGTCGAAAATTTTTGCAGTTTTCCCCCCTTCCTCTTTTAGCACAGGGCCATCGAGGTCAAAAACTTAGCAAAATGTTTGTTAACCACCCCTGAACGAAATCATCAAGTTTCATTAACTTTTGACCTTTTTCCACCTAAGCCCACTTTTTCCAACCTGTAGTCTTTAGTTATTGATCGTGAGTGTGATTTTAAATACAAATACTGCAGTTTTTTTAAACACCTTCCTCAAAAATAAAACTGTACGTACGAAGATTCTTCCATTGTACATTGTGAAGTTTTGGATCGACGTATGTTTGTGAAAAGGTTTTTTCAAATCTGAATTTTATATTAAGCAGCAACATACATCAGATTTATTGTTATTGTCAGCATCTGATCTCGCACCGAACATAGATAAATTAATAAAACAAAAACAATGTCAGAAATCGCATTGATTACCTACTTTTATTACTATTTTTATTTTTACGTTTTTATTAAATTACATTTATGTTCCTTTTTCTATCAGAGATGCTATTTAATTTATTATTTTAATAAATGACAAATAATTTTTTTTTCTTTTTGCACAAAACAAGCTATACTCTGGCCCGCCAGTGATTTTGTTGTCGTCAATTTGGCCCAAGAGATAAAAAGGTTGGGCAGCCTTGGTATACACCATCAAAAGACGGCTCCCTACACCCCCGAACAAAATGGTGTAGCGGAGAGAATCAACAGAAACCTCATTGAACGAATCCGATGTATGTTATTTGATTCCAATCTGGACAAGACTTTTCGGGCTGAAGCGGCAACCACAGCTGCTTATTTAATAAATAGAATTCCATGTAGAGGTGAGCATATTAAAACGCCTGAAGAGCTGTGGACAAAAAGAAAACCAAATTTGTGTTTTCTCAAAGTGTTTGGCTGCAAGGCCATGGTCCATGTGCCAAGTGAGAAACGGCAAAAGCTCGATGAAAAATCTATTGAGTGTGTTTTTCTCGGGTACAGTGATGACTCAAAAGCATACCGCTTATACAACAAGAAGACTAGAAAAATCGTGGTTAGCAGAAATGTTTTTTTTTTCGAAACGTCATCAAAACAATCTGCACTAGATACAAATAATATTTCTGGTGACAGTTGTTGTTCAAGTTCTGACATTTTTGATTTGGCTGATGATCCAACTGTTGTTGAAGTGCCAGCCTTACAAAAATGTTCAACTACTGCAGTACAGAGTTGTTGCGAGTCAGGGTTCCACGGAGGACTTACTTTGGGAAAGTAGAAGGGCGGCGGCACGCTTGTCGTTGCACGGCTATGCTCGACGGAAATGGGGGTGGTTCTTTGCCGCTTCCACTTATCCCTCCTGCTCGACAATCGTGCCGCCGCCCTTCTACTTTCCCAAAGTAAGTCCTCCGTGGAACCCTGACTCGCAACAAAGGCGCCCAACGAGACCTTACGGATTCGAGGCCCAAAATAACTTCAAGGAGACGATTTTCTTTTTGAAGGTCGTCGCCTTGGACTTGTTTTGGCCTCCCGCGTTTTTATTTTTTTTTATTTTTATTTTTTTTTACTTTCCTATCTTTTTTCACAAATCAAGGACGCACTTTTGGTAGTGTCACAGATCTTGAACGGCTGTCCAATCTTCAGGCCTTAGCCAGAAGATCTTGTGAGGTAGTCCAAGGTTTGTGATAACGCCAAAAGTGGAACAAAGTCGTAGGATTTCAGGCTTTTGCTGCCCATAGAGTCAGGTTAAACCAGACTCTTTGTGAGGTAGAAGTTCTGGATCTGAAAACTTTGTTCGTGTGGAGGTTTTTTCTGAACTCATAGCCATCCTTCTATCAGGCTATACGCCAAGTAGTAAGATGTGGTTATGAGAGAGGGATAAACCAAAGCACACACTGAATTTCAGGCGCACCAGTCGCAATTCAGACTGACAAAACAAACTATGAACTAGGACAACTACCGGAACTACAGAAGGAAAGGAAAACTTTGTCAACCTATACACACCTAAGCGTACATATAATTTATCATTTTTTTTCAATTTTAAACACTTTTTAGTTAATTTTTATTTATTTTTTTTATATCTTTCTTTTTATATCAATCAATTTTTTTGTTAATACATAATTCATTTTTTTTTTACTTTCATTTTGAAATCTTTGAAAGATATCTATTTTTTTTGGATTTTATTTTTGCACATTTTTTTTTTATTTTTTTATTTATTCAGTTTTTTTAATTTTCGCAATTGGTGGGTTTTGTTTTTAAATACCTTTCAACATTTTTGAATTTTTTTTGTTTGTTGGAATATTTTTTTTTGAATTTATTTTTTTTTTTGGTTTGGTTCCTTTTTGTTCGCCGAAGCATTTTCTTTTCTTCCAACTTGTTTTTTTTTGTTGGAATCAAAACAGGGAGAAATGGCGGAAGGTGGGAAGAACGCGGGAACTGATCCAAAGACTTCACGTCTTAGTTCAACACAAAACGAAACCGAAAACGAATACGACTCGAACAGGACATTTACTGACATAACGAAACTAATACGCAACATGAACATACATGGTACGGACAAAACGTACATCGACGTGAACTTACCAGCTCTGGTAGTCTTTTGAAGATTCAACTGGACATAACGTGACCAACGAACGTAAGACTCAACTTACTAGTACTTATACTAACGAACCCGAAATACTGTTACAAAATACGCATAAACTACAACGAGAACAAGAACAAGTACTTAAAGAACAGCAAGCCATGGACCAAAATCGCTCCGCGGTTGGAGAGGAGAGAGGAAGAGTGACTAACGAACATTCTTCGTCTTTTTCTTTAGCTACGGATGACATCTACGAACGTATGCAACAAGTGGCCTCTGTGACTGTTAGGGAGAGTCAAACCAAAACACTCGGGATACTGGCAGAAGGTTTGACCGATGTTATGAAGCTTTTGGATAAGAACATGCAAGTGGTGCATTCCAAGCTGAATAACTTGGAACTCTCCATGACTAGTCACAGAGACACTACAATCAAACAAGACTTCATACAAGACACAACATTTGCACATACATCGAACTATGACCCATACTTTAAACAAGACAGTACCAATACATTGAAACACGACGTTACATACAAACAACAACAAAGGCAAGACATTAACAGAAATCCTTACATGAACAACAATAACTTAGTACAAAACACTACTCACAGACACGATTCAGAACACAGACCTATCTTTGAACGTGAACATCAACAAGACAATACTTATTCACAGTACTTAAGACATGGCTTTACAGACGCTCACAAGAGAACCCGACACACTAACCACTCGGAACATCAACCGACTTCCCATCCACCGAATATTGATTCCTCTTTTAGGGGCATTAACCCAAGGGTTGATGTTCATAAATGGGGGGTTAAGTTCGATGAATCGGCGAAAGGCCTATCAGTTGAGAGCTTCTTGTTTCGAGTGGAAACACTTCAAAAGAAAAGCGGACTATCAGATGAACAGTTGTTCGCGAACTTCCACCACCTTGTTTCAGGCTCTGCTGAGAGGTGGTTTTGGCAGTTTCTAGAAGAAAATCAGGGTGACGATCTCCTTAATTATTTCGATTTGAAATCAGAACTTCTCAGGCAATTTAAAGCTAACAGGCGTGACCATGAAATTCTCAGGGCGATCATGGACAGAAAACAGCAACCCCACGAGACATTTGATGAATTCTACGCAGATATAAGGGGATTGACACTGCAAATGCAAAGCAGACCAGCAGAGAGTGATCTAATTTCGATAGTTAGGGCGAACATCAAAGATAGAGTTGCCACTTTGATTTTCGGGTGTAGTATAAGTAGTGTTAGAGATTTGAGAGATGAGTGTAAGAGAGCAGAGGAGTATTTAGCTGTAAGAGATGCAAAGATGAAGAGGTTTGTCCACGAGATAGATGATACTGATGTGCAATATAGAGTAGGAAGTCAGGTTGATGACACGAATTAGGGGATAGATGCAATAAAGCCAAATAGACTAGAGAGAAGGACTTACGACTTACATGACAGGCAATCTAGAACTAATAATGACCAGGGAAAGAGGACAGATTTTCCGGGAGAGACCAGACAAGTTTCTGGGGTTTGTCCTTCAACATTTCATACCTTGACGTGTTTTTGCTGCGGACAGGGTAACATTTCCTTTAAGTGTGCAGCTTGTCAGGGAAACTTGAACGTCGGCAGTGCACCCGGGAACAAGCCGCCGACGACAAAGTCGGTCCCGGAAGATCAAATACAATAGAAGAACCTGGAAAAATAAAAATTTTAGTAAGAGAGAATAAGACTGATGAACCAAAGACTTACCAAGATCCTAGACCAATAAAAAGTCTTCACCAGAGACAACTGGATTATCAAGAGGCCAGGAAAAGGATTTTTGGTGAGGAACTTGCCCCTATAATTAAGAAAAGTAGGAATTATTTAAAAATATCTAGGCTAAGGGAAAAAAATGCAATATTTAGACGAAGAAAGAGTCAAATTGAAGCTTCAATCTTGACGATTTCGGATGACAATAGGCCATACGTTAAAGTGCAATTGGGGGGTGTAGAATTTTAAGGTTTGTTAGATAGTGGAGCGTCGGTTACATGTTTAGGGAATGGGGCAATAGATTTTATAAACAAGAATAATATTAAGCTTTCAAAAATGAACAACCAGATTAGAACTGCCGATGGAAACCATCAGAAGATAGAGGGTAGTTTCACTTCGATTGTCTCGTGGGGTGGCAAGTCCTATGAGTTAGAGATTTTTGTCGTCCCTAGTCTTCAACAGCCTCTATATCTGGGTGTAGATTTTTGGAGTAGATTTAAAATAGCTCCCAATATCGTCAGCGAGATTGCCGTACCTCCGTCTTCGAAAGAACAGCCTGCTTTTCGCGACCTTTCTCTAGCGGAAGCACAACAGCTGGAGAGAATCAAGTTACTGTTTCCCTCCTTTGCTACACTTGGGCTGGGTAAGACAAGCCTAGAAGAGCATATAATTGAAGTGGATGACGAACAAATTCCCATTAAGCAAAGGCCCTACCCAGTTTCGCCAGTCGTGCAGAAGCTCTTGTACGAAGAACTCGACAGAATGTTGGCGCTGGGTGTAATAGAGGAGAGTAACAGTGCTTGGAGTTCTCCAGTAGTTTTACTGAGAAAAGGTGGCAAAAGCAGACTGTGCCTAGATTCACGGAAGGTTAATGCTAGGACGAAGAAGTTTGCTTATCCTCTTCCTCATATTGAGGGGATAATAAGTCGACTTCAGGATACTAAATTTATCTCCAGTATCGACTTGAAGGATGCGTTTTGGCAGATCCCTCTGGAGGAGAAATCAAGAGAGAAGACAGCTTTTACAGTCCCTGGTCGACCGTTATACCAATTCACGGTGATGCCGTTCGGATTGTGTCACGCTGCCCAGAGAATGTCTAAGCTTATGGACAAAGTCATTCCTGGTCGTCTTCGACAGAATGTCTTTGTCTATCTCGATGACCTTTTGATTTGTTCTCCAGACTTCCAAACGCATATTCAAGTACTGGAGGAAGTTGCCGTATGCTTGCGTCAAGCTGGCTTGACGATAAACGTCGAAAAAAGTAAGTTCTGCTTCAAGGAAATCAAGTATTTAGGTTACGTTGTTGGAGATGGTTGTATACGGACTGACAAAGACAAAGTGTCGGCGGTCGAAGAGTTTCCAGTGCCCAAGACACCGAAACAACTCCGAAGGTTCCTTGGCATGACGGGGTGGTATAGGCGATTTATGCCAAACTATGCCACTATTGCTGCCCCTATGACCGATTGCCTGAAGAAAGGACAGACTTTTGAAATGACTGACGAAGCACTGACTGCATTTCAACTACTCAAAAAGAGTTTAGTTACAGCTCCCATACTGACAAATCCAGACTTTTCTAAACATTTTTATATCCAATGTGACGCTTCAACTTCAGGTGTAGGGAGTGTGATCTTTCAGATGGACGAAGAGAAAAATGAACGACCCATAGCATTCATGTCTCAGAAGCTGAATTCCGCTCAGCGGAATTACACAGTGACTGAACTTGAGTGCTATGCAGCCGTTTTATCGGTAAAGAAGTTCAGAGCTTATGTGGAGGGTTTACCCTTTACTATCATTACCGATCACGCAAGTCTAAAGTGGCTTATGACTCAAAAAGACCTTGGAGGACGTTTAGCCCGTTGGAGTTTTAAGCTCCGAGGTTTTGACTTCGTGATCGAGCATAGAAAGGGTGTCCAAAATGTAGTCCCTGATACTCTCTCAAGAATACATATGGAAGAGATCACGACCGAAGATTTAACACTAGAAGTTGACTTTAACTCACCATATTTCTCTTCTGAGGAATATGTTGAGCTAAAGAAAATAATTGAACGCGACCAAGACAGACTTCCTGATATTTGCATATCAGACGGATTTGTTTATAAACGAACAGACATAAGAACAGGCGACGCAATACAAGACGACCGAGCATGGAAGCTATGGGTTCCTAAAGAGTTGTGTGAAGGGTTGTTGATAGCAGCACACGATTCACCTGCATCGGGACATGGTGGCATATCGAAAACCTTGTCAAAATTACGGCAAAAATATTTTTGGCCGGGGATGGCCACCGATGTTCAGAAGTGGGTGCGATCGTGTGACACCTGCAAAAGTAGTAAGTCTGTCAACATAACGACTCGGCCGCCGATGGGACAACATACAATTACTGAACGACCATTCCAACGCCTATACATTGATTTCCTTGGACCCTATCCAAGAACTAAAAACGGAAACACCCACATTTTTATAGTGTTAGATCATTTTTCCAAATATGTATTTTTAAAAGCAATACGTAAGGCAACATCATCTGAGGTAGTAAAATTTCTAGAAGAGAATGTGTTCCATGTGTTTGGTGTGCCAGAATTTGTTCACTCGGATAACGGAAAACAGTTCGTTTCAGATTTGTTTTCATGTTTTTTTAAATCGCTATGGCGTTAAACATGTCCGCACTGCGTTCTACTCTCCCCAAGCGAATGCTTCAGAGAGGGTTAATCAGTCAGTGCTATCTAAGATTCGATCCTACCTCGGTAGTGATCAAAAGCACTGGGATCAACATGTTAGCAACGTTGCATTTTCATTGCGAAGTGTTGTGCACGATGCTATAACTGTTGAGCCTTATTATGCAGTACTTGGAACCCACATGATTCAACATGCGAAAGCATATGAGTTGCTGCGAAAGCTAGAACTTATGAAAGAGTCCAAAGTCGAAATTCTCACCAAAGAAGATCGACTTGAACTCATACGTGCGAAGATTTTTAATAACCTAAAACTTGCACACGAAAAAAGTAAAAAGATATACAACACAAGAAGTAGGGAGGTGCAATATAAAACTGGACAGGTAGTTTTCCGCAGAAACTTTAAACAAAGTAGCAAAGCGGAAAACTATAACGCGAAATTAGGAAAAAAATTCCTAAAATCAATTATTTTAAGACCGGTTGGGAATTCCCTCTACGTGGTAGGTAACCTCAATGGTGAAAAAGTAGGAACCTTTCACGCAAAAGACCTACATGTCTAATTTTGTGTTGAAATGCGACGCACTCAGATGATGGTGCTTTCAAAAAAAAAACTGTGATATTAGGTAAGTATATTAAATGTTAGTATAGTTAGTGTATACTAGGTATTTGTAATCACAGTTTGTGTATTTATATTATAGTTATATATTATTATATATATATTTATTTATATTACTTTTATCTGTGATATTTTTATCTTTAGTTTAAGTATAGTTTATCTATTTATATTTATTTATCTGTGATATTTTTATCCTTAGTTTAAGTATAGTTTATCTATTTATATTTATTTATCTGTGATATTTTTATCCTTAGTTTAAACATAAAGTGTATTTATTTATCTTAATCTGTGATATTTTTGATGAGTCAAAAGTACCTGATTTAGTTTAAGCATAGTTTATTTATTGATCTTTTTTTATCTGTGATATTTATCTTTAGTTTAAGAATATATTATTCATTTACTTTCAGTTATCTGTGATATTTTAACTAAGTTAGAGTATAGTTTATCTTCTTGTATAGTATATTTATTTATTTAATAATTTATTTTATAGACATTTATTTATTCAATAGTCTACTAGGATTTATTAAATATCCCACCTTTGACTCACTGTACTTGCATTGCTTGGAACCCAAAAATAGTGCCCGACTTATACTTGAGACCATCTAAGGTAGTGGGCTCGGCCACACGATACCGAGACCAGAAAGGAAAGTAGAAGGGCAATGCAAATGACCATGCCGGCAGGACACCGAGGGACCAAAGTAAAGCAGTAAGTCCTAAAAATTACGACCAGAAGGTCCTTTTTAAAACTAATGAAATTCAGTCAATATTGCTTCTTCAACTTTTTTATACTAGGTTAGTTTTTAATTTTTTTTATATACATGTATACCTACATTTTTTTTAGTTTTTAAGAATTTTGAATTTACATTTTATTTAGTTAATATAGTTTTTTTGTTAAGAGCAGGAGAGCTCAATTTTTTTAATGAAATTCTTAAATAAAATTTATAAAGTAGTTTGAAATTTTGTTGTTGTTATGAATTGCTAAACTTTTAGCTAAAGGTGTGTGGAGGCGGACAAAGCCGTCCGGATGCAGATCTCTGGTAGTATGACTTGACCAACTGACTTTACGTAACAAACAGTTTGCGACTGGTTGGTCATTTTAGGGGTTATTTCTGAACATCGGCCATGGAAATAACGTTCGGAAGTATCTTCCAGATACTTGGGTGGGTTGGCCAGGCCTTCGTCAATACCATCAGACGAGCGCTTGGAATTTAGTAGTACGGTATCTGAGGGAAATAGAAAAGTAAAGTGCTTTAGTTTTAGGGTTTAGAATAAGGTAGATTTAAGTGATTATATAAGTTTAAATTCGTACCAACGAATTTAACTTTGGTGGAGGTGATTTTATTTTATTTTTATTATCTTTGGTGATGGGTTACATTTTATTATGATTTTTGGTGATGGGAAATTTCATTCTTTTATTATTTTGAATTTTAGGTAGGTTTAGTTAGGTTAGTTTGATTTTAAAAGCACTATACTTACATGTTCCTTCGGGTAGTGTCGAAGTTCTTCGATTTGTGGTAACGTTTCATACCTTTTAACGTAGCATCATTCCTTTTCCAAACTCCTCTTCCTTTCCTTTAACTTTCTTCTTTTCTGGCACGATAATTTTGATTGTCGAGCAGGAGGGATAAGTGGAAGCGGCAAAGAACCACCCTCATTTCCGTCGAGCATAGCCGTGCAACGACAAGCGTGCCGCCGCCCTTCTACTTTCCCAAAGTAAGTCCTCCGTGGAACCCTGACTCGCAACAGAGTACATAAAATTGAGGCTGAAGATCCAACTAATGTGCCGTTGAAGTGCCAGCTCGACAAAGATGTTCGAATGAAGTTGCTGAGGATCCAACTTATGTTGATGTGCCAGCCCCACAAATGTATACAAATGAAAGTGCTGAGGATCCAACTTACGTTGATGTACCAGCTTCACAATTACGTCCCAATGCAGATGCTGAAGATCCAACTAACGTTGCTGTGCCAGCTATAAATAAGGCTGGCTCGTGTGTTGCTGAAGCCGTAAGTGCTGTTGACCTTGTTCCTGCTGTTGCTGTTGGAGAACATGTTGCTGATTCTGAAGGGTTAAGTGCTGAATATAATGCTGGCGCTGCCAATAATGATGCTGATGTTTGTGGAACTGCAACTGTGGATAAACCTATCATAAGAAGGAGGAAAAAACCCATTCACGATCCTGATATTGAGATGCGTCGATGTGAGCGAATTGGTTAACTGTCAAAACAGGTAAATTTGTATGCTAGCATTGAATTATGTGATCATAAATCAGTTAAAGAAGCTTTATCGAGATATGATTCTGAGATGTGGGTTCAGGCCATGCAAGATGAATTTAATTCATTAAAAAGCAATGGCACCTGGGATCTCGTCAAGCTACCCAACGGCAGGATACCCATAAAGTGTAAATGGGTTTTTAAAACCAAGCGATCAACTGATGGAGAGGTATTACGATACAAAGCACGCTTGGTGTGCAAAGGCTATTCACAAAAGTTAGGTGTGGATTATAACGAGACTTTTGCACCAGTCGCTAGATATTCTTCAATACGGTTCTTAATTGCAATAGCAGCTAAATTTGGTCTTCGAATTCGTCAATTGGATGCCGTAACAACCTTCCTTAACGGAAACCTAAAAGAGGAGATCTATATGGTTCAACCCGAGTACTTTGACGATAGTTCAGGTCAAGTGTGTAGGTTGCGAAAATCGCTTTACGGCTTAAAACAATCCAATCGGGTCTGGAATGAAAAACTCAACGATGTCCTCTTGAGTTTTGGGTTAATACGAGCTGATGCTGATCAGTGTATTTACCACAAGGTAAATGGAAAACAGATGATTTTTGTTGCGGTCTATGTAGACGATTTCCTAGTTTTTTCAAACGATAGAAGTCAGGAAACTATTTTTAAAGGTCTACTGAGTATTAATTTTCAAACGAAAGACCTAGGGCCGGCATCTTCTATATTAGGAATACGTTTAACTCGCAATGATATCAATGGTTGGATTGCTATAGACCAATCACAGTACATAGCTGATATAATTATTAGGTTTTGGATGGACGATTCCAATACTGTAGTGACACCACTAGATGCAAACCAAATAATTTCATCGAAACTGTCTCCTTCTTCTGAGGCTGAAAAAGAACAAATGTCAGACGTTCCCTTCATGGAAGCAGTTGGTTGCCTATTGTTTGTTGCCCAAACAACGAGACCTGATATTAGCTTCGCTGTAAATGTGCTTAGCAGATATTGTACTAATTCAGGGAAAGCTCATTGGACAGCTCTCAAGCGGGTGCTTCGCTATCTGAAGGGCACAATCGACAAAAAACTTGTGTACAACAAAGAACCTACCCTGATTCAAGGGTTTTGCGATGCCGATTGGGCAGGTGATGCGGACGATAGGAAGTCTACAACGGGTTATATTTGTAACATGCAAGGAGCTGCAATAGATTGGGCTTCAAAGCGACAGACCACTGTAGCCCAATCTATTGCAGCTCCTTGCATGGTAAAAATATAACCCGTTGTAGACTTCCTATCGTCCGGTTTATTAACTCGCGCCTAGAGCGATTGAAATTTACTTTTATTGTTTGGTAATTGTGTTGTTTAGCCTTTTCTTGCTCCTTTTACTTCACTTTCGTTTCTGAAAGCCTCTTTTCTTTCTTGGTAGGTAAGAGTGGAATTTATGACGGTTAGATTTACCGCAACAAAAGCTTCTCCTAAGTGGTTCCTAAGATTTTTTTCTGATAGTGTTGTTTTGGTCACAGTCTGACTCTTAAAACCTGTTTTCCGCTCCATCCTATCCATTCCTACTTTTCGAACCACATTTTGAGTCCGTTGTTCTCTAAGAGTCTTGAGAGTAACTCAGAGAGGATGACAAAACAGGTCCTTATATTTCGTGTTGAGCCAGCGTGTTGAGCCAGCGGATGCGCTGGAGACTCAGTCTTAATATTCTTCGTGTTGAGTGTTGCAAGTCAGGGTTCCACGGGGGACTTACTTTGGGAAAGTAGAAGGGCGGCGGCACGCTTGTCGTTGCATGGCTATGCTCGACAGAAATGGGGGTGGTTCTTTGCCGCTTCCACTTATCCCTCCTGCTCGACAATCAAAATTATCATGCCAGAAAAAAAAGAAAGTTAAAGGAAAGGAAGAGAAGTTTGGACAAGGAATGATGCTATACGTTAAAAGTTATGAAACGTTACCACAAATCGAAGGACTTTGACGCTACCTGAAGAAACATGTAAGTAAAGTGCTTTTAAGATTGAACTTACCTAACTAAACCTACCTAAAATAATAAATAATACAAAAATGAAATTTCCCATCACCAAAAATATAAAAAAAAGGGTTCCCATCACCAGATAATAAAAATGAAATCCAAACTACCTCCACCAAAAAGAAATTCGTTTGTACCGATGTGATCTTATTTAATCTTTTAAAACTACCTTAATCTAAACCCATCAAAAACTAAAGCACTTTACTTTTTTATCCCCCTCCAGGTATCGTACTACAGAATCCCAAGCGCTAGTCTGACGGTTTTGACGAAGTCCTGGCCAACCCACCCACGTATCTGAAAGGTACTTCCTGATGTTACTTCCATGGCCGATGCTCGGAAGTAACCCCTAAAATGACCAACCAGTCGCAAACTGTTTGTAGAGTAAAGTCAGTTGGTCATGTTATACTACCGGAATTTCCATCAGGGCGCCTTTGTCCGCCTCCACACATCTTTAGCTGAAAAAGATTAACAATTCATAATGCAAGTTCTTTTCACATTACTTTATAAATTTAAAATTTTGTAAATACTTACAAAAATTGATCTCTACTACTCTGTAACTTATCTTAAAATTTCAAATTCTTAAAACTAATTAAAAAAAAATGTATAGGTAGATAATAATAAAAAAAACTATGTATATTAATCTAACCTAATTAGAAAAATTGATGGTGCAATGCTGACTGAATTTAATAATTTAAAAAAAGGACCTTCTGGTCGCAATACTTAGGACTTACTACTTTCCGGGTCCCTCGTTGTCCTGCCGGCAGCACTACGAAGAACTGGTTCAGTTGTCTTGTAGAAAACGCTTGTTTCTTGAAAAAATTTAATCATCGAACTCAGTACTAAAATCACTTACACCTTTCCAATGTTTGCAAAAAAAAAAAAATTATTTATTTAAAAAAAAAAATTACTGGAGAACTTAATCTTTTACACTAATAAAAAAATGTTTCTTGCATTCTTATATAGCTTCAAATTCACTTCTTCAGTTTTAACTTTTCTTTCTTCCTTTTGTTCAGCGAAACACTTTCACAAATCCGCAATTTAAATGTTTTCTCTGGCGATTTATATGTACGTATGTATATGTATACTGGGTGATTCACGAGCGTATACAGGGTGATTCACGAGCGTTGTGCCAAAAAGCTAGAGCGTGTAGGTTGAGTTGAGGCAAGAAAAAAATCGTATGGGAGGGGGGGTCTATTCCCCCCCTCGTTTAGCCGGGAGGGGCATTTTTCTGAAAAATTTACTTAAGTTGTAAGAAAAATTATTAAAAATCAACGGCTTCGTTTACAACAACGTGTTATACCTTTTTGGAAAGCCAAAAACTTTTTCTTTCATTTTGTTTTTAAACTAAATTGTTTTAACGAATAGTTTAAAAAATATAAATTTTTAAACTCAAAATTTAAAAAAAAAATTTGAAAAAATAATTTTAAAACTAATTTTTTTCAAAATTTTACGTAATTAAGTATAATTTTTGTTCTCAAAATTCAATGCTCCTATTAATCTTTAATCCACCACTGAAAATCGTATGGCTCTATGACTTTTCGTTGCCAAAGTATTCAAAAATAACCGAACCTAATTCTTCACAAAATATATGGTTTATATGGCAATTAGTAAAGTACATCTGAAAAAATGCTAAAAATCAATATATCCGTTTCCAACATATTTCGAAAAACAAAATTTTTTTGAAAAAATTATAAAAAATCAAAAAAAAAAGTTTTTCAAAATCTTGAAATGCCATATTAATAAAATTATGAATGCCTTCCTGTATCCAAAATTTTATTGTAAATGAATGTATAGTTTACGAGAAATTTTGATTTGAAAATATTGGTTCTATGAGAGGTACCGTTATAAGAAAAATTTTGAAAAATTTTTTCTATTCAAAAGATTGATTGTCTTACAAAAACAGCATTGTAAAAGTTTTATCAAAATCGTTAGAGCCGTTTTTGAGAAAATCAATTTTTTTCTTCACGATTGTATGGCAGGTGCCGTTATTTTTGGGCCTAGAGCAAAAATTAAAAATATATTCCGAGGGAGGGTCAAGTCAAGGTAAGTCCTAAATACCAAATTTGAATCAAATCGGCCCATCCATTCAGGCTCTAGAGGCGTGAACAGACATACAGACAGACAGACAGACAGACAGACGGACGGAATTTCCAGACCCACTTTTTTCGACTCCTCCATCATCGTAATGCCATGTTTGATTGTTATCTCAAATTTTTTTCTCTGCACGAATTCATAACTTGCCTTATAGTACCTACCTATAATCGCAAGTAAAAAATATCAGAGGCTGATGTCCGCTGCTGTTACTCCTGTCAGCTCCAACAAGTAGAACCCAAACCTCTGCAATAGGCGTATTGTGTTGTATAATTGCAACAATTCTTCTTTTATTTGGGTTGAGGATTCGCCTCCTCGTATTTTAAAATGTAAGTTCACAATTGTTTCTTTTTTTCTTCCAACTTGAAGATTTAATGGATGTATTTCCAAAACTAATTCGTAACTTTCAATTTCCACCAAAAGAATTCACTTTGAATTTGAATTTGAATTCATTATTTGAAGAAAGAAAGAACAATTGGCCGTTTGCGTTATGCTTCGCACTCCGATGTTACTTTGCTATGACCATGAAGCTCTACCAAAGGTCAACCCCAGTCTAAGTAACATCTGAGCGAGATAACTATTTCAATTCATATTGATAAAAGATAAATGGCCTATCATCTTAAAATTAAACTTACATACCTACATATTGCACTAATAATGATGTTTTCCATCATATTTTAAATAAAAATAAACTTAATACATATTGAAAACAAAACTACCTAATTTCCTCACATTTAAAAAGTCTACACATAAATAATAAAATTTCTAATAAAATCACCACATCTGGCAACGCTATAGTTCATTTTGATTTTAATTTAAAACTGAGCGAATTCACTTTGGTTTAACTGACCCCCTTTCTTTCAGGTGCGAGGAAGATATCGCTTTTCGCATTCGCAACTGAAGAGGTAAACAATAAACTCAAAAATAATATAAGAACTGTCAAAAAAAAAATTCTAAACGACGAGGAATGCTGAAAATTGAAAAAGGTGAGTAATTAATCTTGAAATTTATTTTTTTTTAATTATTTATATTTCCAATGTTATTACCAAAAATTGTTCTTTAAAGTATTGAGAACATTTTTCAGTAATAATCTTGGAAATATATCTCAAGTACATATCAGACGGTGAATCGTAAAAATTTCTGTGCTTGCACATGAACATTTTCGAAACACCGAAATCTACTCTTTTTCCAAATTTTCTTCTTAGGAATTTACTTAAAAAACTAAACTAATATATTTTTTTTTTTCTTTCTCAGAATTCATTATGAATGTTGCATTAGGGCAAAGAAGCCACCTCAGAAAACAAAGAAGACCAGGCTTAGAAGAAAAGAAGAAAAAAAAAACATCCTACCGCGGCTATTCTTACCGCCGCAGCAGAAAGCAAGTGACCCGGCACTTCGTCCACCAAAAAAAAAAAAATAAATATTGGTGATGCTTTTTGGTCAATTATATTCTGGAATTAACCAGGTAAGTAAGTCTTGCTGGCTCTGTAACAGGCTCGGTGGAAGTGGCTGAATGGCCGTGAGGTCACTTACACCGTAACAAAAAGGACCAGCAATATTGTTACTATGTCTCGGTAATGTGTGGCCGAGCCCACTCCTTGAGATGAACTCGTGCTCTCATTTCAATTCTAGTCGGCTTCGTTATTATTTTATTAAGATGTGAGGAACATAAAGAATTTCACAAAAAAACTTTCACAAAAAAACTAATTAAGCAGGTACACTGTAAACAATTAATACAGATAAATAAATAAGCTATGATTTAACTAAATAAACAAAAAAAAAAGGAAATAAATAAATAACCTATACCTAACTAAGTTAAAAATATCACAGATATATGTATAAAAGTAAATAAATAAACTATTCTTAAACTAAAGGTATATATCACAGATAAAAGAGCATAAATAAATAAACTATACTTAAACTAAATCAGGTACTTTTGACTCATCAAAAATATCACAGATATATAAAATAATATAAATAAACTATTCTTAAATATCATAGATAAAAGAAGGTAAATAAGTAAACTGTACTTAAACTAAGTCAGCTACTTTTGACTCATCAAAAATATGACAGATAAACAAATGTAAATAGATTAACTATATTTAAACTAAAGATACAAATATAACAGATTACATAAATAAATAAATAAATAAAGCTATCAAATTAATTAACAGACTATGACAACAAATACTTAGTATACACTAACTATACTAACATTTAATACACAAAAATAATATCATGTGACTAAAGTTGGCCCCGCCATTTTGTATTTTTTATACAAAATTTATTGTGCTGCTTTGTGCTAGATTTGTGCTACTATGTGCCGTAAATATAAAAGTTGTATCTTTACAGCTCTAGCTTTTATAGCCAAAAAACGATTTTATGACTAAAGTTAGCCCCGCCATTTTTTATTTTTTTGTTTAGGATTTGTTGTGCTGCGTTGTGCTAAGCTTGTGCTGCTATGTGCCGTAAATATAAACTTTTTATCTCCAAAGCTCCAGCTTTAATAGCCAAAAAACGATTTTTACACTAAAGTTAGCCCGGCCATTTTTTTTTTCTTTTTCTTAAGATTTCTTGTGCTGTGTTGTGCTCCGTTTGTGCTGCCATGTGAAGTAAAGATAATTTTTTTTTTTTTCAAAGCGCTCCGTTTTATAACCAAAAAACTTTTGTATGAAAAACAAGAAAAAAACCACAGCCATTTTTTTTTTTTTTTTTTTTACTTGTGCCGAGTTGTGCTCCTCTTGTGCTATCATGTGCCGTTAAAATAGAAAATTTATCTTAAACGCTCTAGTTTTTATAGCCAAAAACCGATTTTATGACTAAAGTTAACCCCGCCATTTTTTATTTTTTTTAAGATTTGTTGTGCTGCGTTGTGCTAAGCTTGTGCTGCTATCTGCCGTAAATATAAACTTTTTATCTCCAAAGCTCCAGCTTTAATAGCCAAAAAATGATTTTTACACTAAAGTTAGCCCCGCCATTTTGTTTTCTTTTTTTTTAAGATTTCTTGTGCTGTGTTGTGCTCCGTTTGTGCTGCCATGTGCCGTTAAGATTATTTTTTTATTTTCAAAGCTCTCCGTTTTATAACCAAAACACTTTTGTATGAAAAATAAGAAAAAAAACCACAGCAATTTTTTTTTTTTGTACTTGTGCTGAGTTGTGCTCCTCTTGTGCTATCACGTGCCGTTAAAATAGAAAATTTATCTTAAAAGCTCTAGTTTTTATAGCCAAAAACCGATTTTATGGCTAAAGTTAGCCCCGCCATTTTTTATTTTTTTTTTTTTTATTTTTTGTGCTGCGTTGTGCTAAACTTGTGCTTTTATGTGCCGTAAATATAAACTTTGTATATTTAAACCTCTCGTTTAGTTAGTTAGTTAAGTTTTTAATGACTTTTTTATTTCAAATAATTAATTTATAATGATTTAGTGATCTAAGTCTTATTGGTTTGGCTCAAAGCCGTCTACCAGGTTGACAATAATAAATATTTAAAAAAAAAAAAAATTAATTTACAAATCGAATTAAAAATCTCCCTCTAAAATTCGCTTCCTATATCGAAGTGCAGCTACAGTATAATTGTATAAGGCATCCCATCCTTTTTCGCCGTTTAGAATGCTCAATGCTTCACTTTCTTTGAAGGTTTTTTCACCGAACACCATAACACGAAGTTCCTTTAAAATTGGACAAATAGCAAGGAAATGTAAAATATCTTCCCTAGTGTTCATGTTGCAAAGTTCGCAAAATATTGGTAGATCCGTACGGTGGGGTATATAATTTAAATTTAATATTTCACCTCTTATTTTAAAGATGATACTGATTTTGTCGATAGAGTAACAATTAAGGAAGTATGTGCTTTCAGTAAGATAGTGGTTCAGTTTACTATAATAATTTCTATACAGCGAAGCTCCAGCATCTTCAGTATATCTATCATATAGGATTCTACCGTAATTATGCAACAACAAGTTGAATGCCTCTCTTAGAACAGAGGGTTGTACGTGTGATTGAATGTTTATATCCACTCCACACTCTGATGCGATTTCCTTCCATATATTGTAACAACTTCCACCCGTTCGTATAACATGTTTCAACACTATGTTTGGTATCCTGGTTTCGTCCATCTCTAATACTTTTATGATATAATTAAAATGCATTTCCAAAGTATACAAAAACATAGGTGGGGTTCCAGTCTCAATGTACAACATATAATTTGGGGTATTTTTTGGCAAACGGAACATAATCTTTAAGAAAAAACGAAGAAATTTTTCAACAGATTCATAGGCTCTGTATCCCCACACCTGTGCTCCGTAAAGTAAGACTGAAGCGGCAGTTGAACGGAACACTGTGTCTTTCGCGCTGTGCGATACATATTTGTTTCTGATGCACCGGTCCCATACCGAAGAAATAGCACGTTTAGCATCTGATAGTTTTTCATCAAGGTGTGTGTTTACATTTAAGTTTGCAGATATCAACATACCAAGATATTTGTACTTACGCACGACCTCTACATTCTCTCCATTAAACTTCCACTTTTCGAGACAAGAGTAGCGGCCACCTCCATCTCTGAACACCATAATTTTGGATTTCTCCAGGTTGACTGTTAAGTTCCAGCTTTTGCAATACATGTCTAGCCTGTTAATCATTAGCTGAAGCCCATCCACAGAATCAGATAGAAAGACGATGTCGTCCGCATACATCAAAGCTGGAATTGTTACTCCGTTGAAGCTAATACCACCTTTTACGACATCCGCTATATCATTAAGATACAGTATGAAGAGTAAGGTACTAAGTATACACCCCTGTTTAACACCCATTGAAGTTTCGAATTCTTCAGAGATAAGATCTCCGTCCCACACAGATGCAACATTATCCTCGTACAGTGCTCTCAAAATTCGAATAAACTTGGATGATACACCTATTATAAACAATTTATAAAAGAGTGCTTCCCGCGATATCGTGTCAAATGCTGCACGAAAGTCCACGAAAAAGGCATATAACTTTTTCTTCTTATTTTTATACGCAGCAGCTATGTTGGTAAGTGCAAATATTTGGTCAATTGTGGAATAACCTTTTCTGAACCCAGCTTGAAATTCCGTTAGAACGTTCTTTTCCTGAACCCATTGACTAAGTCTTTTGTATAATAAGGCTGCAAACAATTTGGCTGATGTATTTAAAAACGAAATTCCCCTGTAGTTTGCTGGATCCTTGTAGTCCCCTTTTTTGTGTAGCGGAAAAATAATTGATTTTTTAAAATTGTCGGGAACTTCAGCAGTTTCGAAAATTCTGTTGAACTCTACAGTGAGAGATTTCATAAACTCGGCCGTTGAATTTTTATAGAATTCAAATGGAATTCGATCATTACCCGGGGCTTTATTTTGCTTTGAGCTGTTAATGACTTCCTGAACATCTTGAAGAGTAAAAAGTGCGTCCAATTTTTCATCCAAGAACATAGGGGCTGCATATTTAAATAAAGGTGACGTTAGTGGGGCATTCAGAAGGCTATTAAAGTGAGTTCTCAGCAGAGGGGCTTTTAACGACAGAGCTATGGTGTTAGTACGTCCATTTACATATTTAACCGCTTTCCAAAATTCAGCTGAAGATCTTGTATTATTTATCACATTAATATGTCGTTGTTCGCATGCTGCCTTTTTGTTATAACAAATCCGTTTAAAATCCTTGTTGGCTTCGTTATAGAGAACTTTAAAAATATTGGCGTTGTTTGATCTCAATAGTTTTAAGAATTTAAAAGATTTATTTCTCGCTTTCAGACATTCTGCGTCAAACCACTTTTTTTTATATGTGAAATTAACACTTGGTAATTTACTTAAGGGAACAGCTTTCTTTATGGTTTCTGTTAAGGCTGCAATATCAACTGGTCTATTTAACGTTTCAAGGTTTTCAAGATTCGCATTCAGGTTATGCTGATAACATTCTCGAGTTCCTTCATTCCATACAAGCTTCGGTAAAAGTCCTAATTGCTTTATGTGCTCTTCATTAACACTTGCGGAATCAGAAAAAATAATTTCCAAAGGCATATGGTCAGAAAAAATCTGCTCTGCAACTTTAAAATCGTCCAAAAGATGATTCCATTTTCCAGCTATAAAGCAGTAATCAATAACTGAACAAGAAGATCCTCGAATAAATGTAAGCTCCCCTTCTAAGTCTCCTGCACAGCTTCCATTCAAAACCCGACAGTCGTACGCATCAGCAAGTTGTAGTATTTTCGTACCTTTACTGTCGCAAACTAAGTCCTTAGATTTCCGATTTTTGTTTAAATAAGCACCGTCATAACCAGATACAAAATTATTTTGAGAAGACCCTATTCGACCATTGAAATCACCAACAAGCATTATATCAGTCGTTTCTATCAATTGAAGTGAGTCACATAGTCTGTCATAATCGCGTTGCCAGTGGTTGCAGTTTAAATAGATAGGTATTAAAATGACGTCGTAGCTGCTTGTTTTAATATCCAAAGCATGCAATTCACCTGTTTTTTTTAATATTAACACAAACGCCATCAAGATTTTCACGGTATCCAAATAATGTTCCTCCACTTCCTCTTCCAAAAAGCGATGTTTTAACTGCGGGTTCCCAGATAAGTTCGTAATTTAAAAATATATTCTTAAATCTATTTTCATCATTTTCTAAGAGATGAGTTTCAAAAAGAACAAATATATCAAATTTCTTTATATAATTGAAAAAATTCACAAAATTTAATTTATTTTTTAAACCTGATATATTATAACTTAATATTTTTGTTTTCTTATTTACTAGGGGATTCTCTATTTTACTCTGGTAGACTAGACCACTTCATGCGACTTTTGAAAATACATTAGAGCTTGTGGACATAGCCAAAAGATTTTCATTTGTTGGTAGTGTTATATGTGAGTTGGCAGCACTGACCGAGCTGACAGAGGATGTCAAATTTGACGTTTTGTGCTTGTTTTCATTATTTGTGCTTTCATTCAAAAATAATTTATAATTTATTGGAATGTCTCCAAAAAGTGATTTTATAACTTCACCCCCATTTTGTTCACCACATTTCAGCCCTTGCGCCGAGTTCCAAGTAAAAATTTTTCCTGCAATAAGAAGTTTATCATCTCTTAATGCAATTTTTGTTGTTGGGACTTTGAGACGAAGCTCTTTCATGATCGGAATCATTTTAGCCCGTCGCTGTCGAACGTTGAGGGGCAAATCCTTATTTATGCTTATTTTAGTCCCCTTGAGCTTATTAGCATTCCTCAATACACCCCACGCTGACTCCCTGGATTTCATTTTAACAATAAAGGTTGCATTGCTTGAGTCTCTACTACGAATTCCGTTGATTGACTCGACCACTTGGTTCGGAGAGACGTCTAGTAATCCAGCGCAGATGGATTTCGCTTTTTCAGCCATGTCGGTTTGGCTTTCAACAGGCAGGTGGATTATAAGATTAGCCTCCGTGTTTTTTTGCAGAACTTTTTCAAGCTGTTCCTCAAGCTGATTGTTTCGTTGCTCTAGGTAAGTAACTTTTAGAGAGATTTCATCGTATCGCCGATTCAGTTCTGAAATCAGGTTGTACAACAGCTGTAAGTCTGATTTCGATGCAAGTTGTTCGACGAGCTTCAAATTATTTTCAACCAAGATCTCCTGCATTTTTTCGACGCTGAAACCAGTTGGTGCTCCCATAATAGCGAGTTTTGTTTGCAGTTTACTCAAGCTTGGGTGCCGTTTTTCGTTTCTTGGGTGGTCTGGAGATGTCTCTGATATTCCTCTTTTTAGCATTTAGAGGTTAACTTTTAAAGCGAGCTTTATTTCGATTAAATAGAGATTTATGAGATAAGACTTACTCAGTAAATTATTTAATTTTGAAAGGCGTTTTTGAATTTCGCTATTAAAAAGGTTTTTATTGATATATTTGCACTTTTTACACTTTTTTTATTTCTTTTTTGGGAGATCAAATTTTTTGCTTCCACTCTGACAGATGACAATTGACAATCCTAAACCCCTTAAACCTCTCGTTTATATCAGCAAGAAACGATGTTATGACTCAAGTTAGCCCCGCCATTTTTTTTTTTTTTTTTTTTTTTTATGATTTGTTGTGCTGCGTTGTGCTAGACTTGTGCTGTCATATGCCATTAAGATAAAGTCATATCTTCACAGTTTATGTTTTTATAACTCATGAAATGATCTTTGAAAAGAAAGCTGGCCCGCCACGCACCGGCTGTGCCTACCTATCTTTCTATATATATTATATGGTTATATATGTAACTATATATAAAATAGCCTTAATATAGTTTATATGAAAGTCTGTAAATTTTTTTAACGGATTCATTAAACGTACCAATATGTACTGGTATGTATTCCTTAATTTTGTGGACCACGTAGTAGGTGCAAGAATATGACATGTCTATTGTTCTGAAATTAATTTTCTAAACAATTTAACTATGCCAGGAGTTTGTTTTACCCCCACCAAATATAAGTTAAGTACCTGCTTTTAGTAAAACAAGAATGAATATCTACTCATTCATATTTTTTTTCCTCAACTACCCTAAAAAATCATTTTCTAACCAACACCCAACCAAAAAAGGAAAAATATTTCACAATTAAAATGCAAATGCAATCGCATATACACTGTAGATACATTGTACCATGTACCGACATAGTATATCTTATCTACCTACAGAATGTCCAATAGTTCATCAGAGGATTAAGCAATTTTTTTTCTCCTATTTAGGTACATGGATTCAATTTACACACTATAATAGATCCATATACTCGTACCAACCATTTTTTTATATATAAAAGTCAAAAGCACTCCTAATTATCATTCATGCAGCCTATTAAAGTTCATTGGACACTTTCTTCAATTCCATATTCGTACATATTGTACGTACATAGGTACTTAATGTATATATATTTGGTGTAGGTATTTAAAAACATATTATATTGCGTGAGAAAATTAAATAGGTATGTATGTATGTACTTAAATCTTTAAAATTGCATAATTATCTTAACATCAATTTTCCCCTTCGATTTGAAAAGGATCTGATTTGGGTATAAGGAAATATGGCAGACAAGAAAAATAACAAACCAATCAGAACATTTGTTGCCATATCATCATTAAACAACCCCGTTTCTTAGTTAGTTGAGGTTGTTGTTGGCAAATTTGTAAATTTCCAAATGGGAAGATCCACAGATTGCTAGTGTGAACAACTATACAAAAAAAACTCAGCTTTATGTAAGTTGTATAAAAATAAACCAATCAGAACATTTGTTATCATTATCATTTAACTTGTAGGTAGTTTCGTGGTTACCAACTTGGTTTTTTTTTTTTAAATCTTAGGAATAACAAATAAAATCAATTCCAAAAAATTTAGAGAAGGATATCTTTTTTTTTTGCATTATATTCTATTTTTCTGTTTTGCAAATGGAACAATAATAATTGTTGCTAAACTGTTAAGGTAGGTACACAGGCTAAGCTACAAGCTTGTTGAAATTGCATGATCTGCACAAATAAAAAATTCTTTTCAAAAAATAAAAAATAACCTTCTTTTGGAATTTGTGGTGTATCTATATAGTCCTATTTGTTTGGTATAGGAGCGTACCACGCTAGTATATTGGGAGCGTACTACGCTTTATCGTGTTAGGCGATTTCTCGCCGCCACTTAGAGAAAAGTAAAGCAAACGTCTTCAGTGCATAAGGGGCCAGTTATAGCGATACGGAAAACCAAACCGAAAAAATTTTCAAATGGAAAATTTGGTATAGTATAATCAGATTTAAAACACAAATGCTACACTGATCGATGGCAACCAACTCAGAGAATTTATTTTGCAAATAAAAATTTGAATTAAACTTGCACTTTTTGTTAAAAATGTATTTCATCGTTTTTCTGTAATACGTATAAAACAAAAATAAAAAAATACATTTTTAACAAAAAGTATTTGTTCAATTAAAATTATTATGAACAAAAAAAATTCTCTGCATTGATTGCCATCGATCAGTGTAGCATTTGTCTTAAGAATCAAATCAGAACATGCAAAATTTTCCATTTGAAAATGTTTTCGGTTTTGTTTTCTGTATCGCTATAACTGGACCCTAAAACCAATCTGATTTTATTATCCATAATTCTACTCCTTAAATACTATTATCATAACTGTTATACTTATCTTCTATCTTTTCATAATTACTAACAATCTATTTCTTAGCTCCTATTGGTTGTAACATAAAATAGGATCTTATTTCTATTGAGTGATACTCGGTACAATCGAGTGCAATGATATTCAAAAATATATGTTATGCTATGACTAACCTACCACACCCGATTGTTCTTCACATATTTTTGTCACTCATTTCATTTTTATATTAAGTGCAGTGACGGTGCATATATGGATACACTACACTTTGACCCTTGCTGTATTTGTGCAATTCTGTTGTTGTTTTGCATGTGTAATGGTCATGAGTGGAAATAGTTCAAAATTAGCTCTTTATTTCTCGTTCACTACTATGATCTATGACGGCGGTGTTTTGCAACGAAACTGGTACCGCGGACCAAGAAGGGTTGCTATGATGGTCAAAGATGAATAATATCATGCCGCCGCTGTCGGATACCGTTGATTGTGACCTAGAGTCGATCCTTTTAATGGTCACCCGCTATTTTGTTGTTCAATTGTTGATTTTTTCGCGCTCTGATGATGGTTTTGCATCGGCATTATGGCTGGTCCGCAAAAAGGGACAGAAGGGATTACGAATATCCTGGCGCCGCACCGCTCGCGGATACCGCTTTATTTTTTTGCTATTGCGATGCATAGATGTTGTCCTTGTTGTTGTTTCCGTGTTTGTCATGATCTTGTTGATCATATAAAGATTCTTCTGTGTCATGCTTCATTCGCCTGCGAAACTTTGAAGAGAAAGGTCATAGTAATTGAAATAAGGAAATAAAAGTGCGTTATGAGTAATTGTGTAATCTGTGTTAATCAAGATAAAAGATATTCTTCAAGTAAGTATTGAAATAATATTAACGTTAAGTATAATAATTTTAGAGGAAGGTGTTTAGTTATGAAACAAGTAGTATTTTTTTGTTTGAGAAAATAGTGCTGTTATTTGTTTTTTTTTTAAATGTGCATCACAAATATATGTCTTAAGCTCTTACTCAAAAAAAAAAAAGATCGATATTGCTTATTTTCTTTGTTCTTGTTTTTTCTCTTACTGTTATATTAGTCGAAAATACTTCTGAAAGCCCAGAAACATGATGCGATCAGGAAATTATTACAGGAGAATAATTCAAATTCCAAAGGTATACATATACAGGGTGTTTTCTAATTCATAGCAGGAAAAATAAAAAAAATTGTTATGTAAACACCTTACGCCTCCTTCATGCTTAAAGAAAAAGAGAATTATAGCACTCTGGATTAATCGGCAACTCTTCGCATTTATTGGAAAATTGTTGTGTATGCTAATCGTTCAGTTAAAAAATTATTTGCGCAAAAATAACTCACCAGGCCCACCACCATCCAAACACCCCCAACTACTCCTCAACTCCCCGCCCCCACTGGAAAATAACCCCCCACTTTTTTGAAAATTTTTTACCTCAATCCCTCCCACACACAACAACAAATGTTAAAAAAAAAAAAAAAAAAAAAAAAAGGCGGGGCTAACTTGAGTCATAAAATCGTTTCTTGCTGATATAAACGAGAGGTTTAAATATACAAAGTTTATATTTACGGCACATAGTAGCACAAGTTTAGCACAACGCAGCACGACAAATTTAAAAAAAAAAATAAAAAATGGCGGGGCTAACTTTAGCCATAAAATCGGTTTTTGGCTATAAAAACTAGAGCTTTTAAGATAAATTTTCTATTTTAACGGCACGTGATAGCACAAGAGGAGCACAAGTAAAAAAAAAAAGAAAAAAATTGCTGTGGTTTTTTTTCTTATTTTTCATACAAAAGTTTTTTGGTTATAAAATGGAGAGCTTTGAAAATAAAAAAAATAATCTTAACGGCACATGGCAGCACAAACGGAGCACAACACAGCACAAGAAATCTTAAAAAAAAGAAAAAAAATGGCGGGGCTAACTTTAGTGTAAAAATCGTTTTTTGGCTATTAAAGTTTATATTTACGGCACATAGCAGCACAAGCTTAGCACTACGCAGCACAACAAATCTTAAAAAAAAAAAATACAAAATGGCGGGGCTAACTTTAGTCATAAAATCGGTTTTCGGCTATAAAAACTAGAGCTTTTAAGATAAATTTTCTATTTAAACGGCACATGATAGCACAAGAGGAGCACAACTCGGCACAAGTAAAAACAAAAAAAAAAAAAATTGCTGTGGTTTTTTTCTTGTTTTCCATACAAAAGTTTTTTGGTTATAAAACGGAGAGCTTTGAAAATAAAAAAATAATCTTTACGGCACATGGCAGCACAAATGGAGCACAACACAGCACAAGAAATCTTAAAAAAAAAGAAAAAAAAATGGTGGGGCTAACTTAAGTGTAAAAATGGTTTTTTGGCTATTAAAGCTGGAGCTTTGGAGATAAAAAGTTTATATTTACGGCACATAGCAGCACAAGCTTATCACAATGCAGCACAACAAATCTTAAAAAAAAAATAAAAAATGGCGGGGCTAACTTTAGTCATAAAATCGTTTTTTGGCTATAAAAGCTAGAGCTTTAAAGATACAACTTTTATATTTACGGCACATAGTAGCACAAATCTAGCACAAAGCAGCAAAATAAATTTTATATAAAAAATAAAAATGGCGGGGCCAACTTTAGTCACATCTAATATCACAGTTTGTTGAAAGCAACATCATATGAGTGCGTCACATTTCAACACAAAAATTAGACATGCAGGTCTTTTGCGTGAAAGGTTCCTACCTTTTCACCATTGAGGTTACCTACCACGTAAAGGGAGTTCCCAACCGGTTTTAAAATTATTGATTTTAAGAATTTTTTTCCTAATTAAGCTCTCGTTTTCCAAACAGACTCAAAAGACCAAGAATTCAAAATTGATTTCATAGATAAAAGGAGGATGGGCAATTTTGTATGGGATTTGGTCCAACCCACCAACAGAAACAAGACATACGTCGTTGGAAAGGCCTTTGCAAATGGAAGGTTCTTTGATATGGGCACCAAGCTCTAAACAATGGGAGAGCTGAGATAATGGACATTGAAAATTACCCTTTTCTACTGCACCGTTGCAATTTCTTATTCTACCATCAACAACCAAAAGAAAAATAGCATTGGAAAGATCTGTTCAAGTCCAATATTTTTCGATATGGGCATCAATTTGTAATCCATATTAGACCAGAGATAAAAAATATTGTAAATCACTCTTTTTTGGATGCATCCTGGTACTTACCTTCCTCCACACCAACAGAAATGAGATGCATATCGTTAGAAACGTGTTCTCAAGTACATCAAACTTTAGTATGGGCAACAAGCTCCAAACAATGGGAGAGCTGAGATAGTGGACATTGAAAGTTACCCCTTTTCTACTGCGCCAAAAATATTTAAATTGAAGGATGTATCAAAACTTAAGCTGAGACTGAGTATTGTATTGAACTATGTACAGTATCTCAGCTCTACCATGGTTAAATCCTTAGTCCGCTTAGGGCCGCATTAAAACTACAGCGTAGGGCTTTTTTTGTAGCTCAGGCCCACCCATTCTCTTTGGATGTAGATCAGGTGGCCGTAGAGAAAAAATTAGGAGAAATCGCGAAAAGGAAGATGAGGAAAAGGAAGTAGATAGACAGGGACCGAAAAAAAAAAATTCAGGGGCTGTAAAGGAGCATGAAGCTGAACCCCGTGGAATAAGTCGGTGATCACTTCTGCCAGTGCATCGACTGTTGTAGGAGATGCAGACAAAAGCAGTTAGGATAGAGGGGGATAAGCAGTGAACGTAGTGAAGGCAGAAAAATTTCAAAATTTTGCTAAGTGGAATGTGAAGTTCACTGGGGAGCGCTTTGGTGCCTCAGTGAATTCATTTTTAGAAAGAGTTGAAGAGTTGAGTGGGGTTTCCGAAAACCAACTTTTTAAAGCATCCGTAGAACTTTTTGTAGAAAAGGCTTTGATTTGAACTTGTTCAGGAGTTAAAACTTGAATTCTTGCCACCTAACTATGATGATCAGCTTCTCGAGGAGATTAGGCGTCGCACACAAGGCAAAGATAAATCCATCGGAGTTTATGTGGCGACAATGAAGAACTTGTTTGGTAGGTTAACCGATCAAATCTCAGAAAGTAGGAAGCTGTCAATGATTCAGAGGAACTTGACACCTTTCTACCAAACTCAACTTGGTTTGGCTAAACCAAGTATCGTTTCGGATTTGGATGCTTTAGGAAGGAATTTAGAAGCGGTAAGGCCGAATGTGGAAGCGTATGTTCCACCACCAAGTGTTGGGAATAATAGGAATTTGCTAGAGCCGGATCAAGCATTCGTAGGTTTTGATATCTCATAGGCCAGTTCGTCCTGAGGCAATTTTCCTTTATTCATTTTTATTAAAAAAAAACTAATTAAAAACACCCACGAGAAAAAAAATTATTTAAAATAAAAAAAAGTTTTGTCAACCCTAATCAATTTTTATATGAAAAAAAAAAAATATTCAAAACAATAAATATTCAATAAAAGCACGAAACTTTATATTTTAAACTCTCCCGATATTAAATAAACAAAAAACTCTATTTAAATTTTCACGACAAATTTTTCACGTTGGTGGCAACCGTAAGCACCAATCACTTTTTCTTAAATTTAATAACCAAAGCAAAAAAAATTACTGAAAATGATAAACTAACACCCAGAATATTTTTCCTAAAAAAAAATAGTTGGGATGGTGTAAAAAAAAATAATAAAAAAAAAAAACAGTGGACGCCACAGAATAAAAAGACAAGTTTACAACACTAACAAAAAAAATATCATCAAAAAACTTTCTGCAAACTGTCGTTGCTTTACTTGTAGAACGATGAAAAAAAAACAGCTTCGCCTTCCTTTGCACGACACTACTTATTTCTAAGAGAAAAACACTACCAATGATAAAAAAAAGTTCAATTGGTGTTCTTATATAAAGGGGATGATAAAAAAACACCACACAATACAAAAAAAAATTTCCACTTTAGGCCTCAAACGTTAGCGCCAGTTTGCTGCACTTTTATTTCGCGAACACGATTCAAACCGATTATTTAAAAATAAAAAAAAAAACAACAAATGCAAATATTTTTTCATTTCATGAGTGTCGATCAAGTACTCGTCGTGGGCGGTCGATTGTCGTGTGCGGTCGCGTTGCTGATTGTTTGCATGTGTGTCCCCCCAAAAATTAATCAAACAAAATCAAAATAAACCACTAAATCCCCATATTCATATAACATAGTGCAAAAAAAAATTAACCCATCCCATTGAAATGCCCAAAATTACAAATAATTAAATAAACCAGTGTCAAAAAAAGAAAAAAAAAAAGAAAAAAAAAAAAAAAATACACCAAACCTTGCTCACATTCGCAGCACAGCATCCAACAACCAACAATACCCATCCTCTCCACCCGCGCCACCCATAACTGTTGGTTTTTTATGCAATGCAAGCCTCTTGTGAGGCTTATCGCAAGTTATTATAAGTGAACAGCATTTGATGTATATTTCTTTCGAGTCTTTTGTCTATATTAATTGCCGTTTGCAAATTGTTTTATGGACATAACACCTAGGTCAGTTTGTTTATAATTGGAATTAATATGGGCCTATACTGCACGGCTGAAATTAGTTTCGTCAAAGTTGAATCTTTTGTGTTTAGTTTTTCAAAATGGTAAGTGATTTTTGTGCTGTATATTCAAATGTTCGTGGGCTAAGAAAGAATTTCTTTTCTGTGTACGCCCATACTGTGCAATACACGCCAGCTGTTTTGGCATTAAGTGAAACCCAGGTTGGACAGAATACTGATTTATCAGAATTTTGTTTGTTTGGATATAACTTAGTGCCATTACTTTTTTCCCACCATGGTCTTGTCGTTTATGTTAGGAATGATATTGCTTGCCAGAGCCTTCCCCAATATGGGCACTGTTCTAATACGAACTTTAATTTCCTGTGGCTCAAATTCACTGTCCGCAAGCATATCATTCATTACTGTTTTCTTTACAGGGGTCCGAATCTTGACAGCATGTCTACTTGTGATGAGTTAGAGGTTTTGTCAGAATCAATTTCCTGAATTGTTTCCCATTGTCCTCACACTGAAGTCGTGATTACGGGCGACTTCAATGTACACAATTCAAGTTGGCTCCACTATTCTAGCCAGACAACACTCGAAGGAAGGTGTACCGAGATCTTTGCTGAGTATAACCATCTTACCCAGCTTGTCGATGAGCCTTCTCGTATACCGGATGTTGATGGGCATTCCGCCCATACTCTTGACTTGTTCCTTACTTCCCATCCAGATAAATATACTATTAAAGTAACTTCTCCATTCGGCACCTCGGACCATTGTGTCATTTCAGCTAATTTCTCGATCTCCAACCATCCAGTTAAAGAAAAAATTCCCACTAGGACCGTTTGGCAATACGAGAAAGCCAACTGGAACGGTCTGAATAATTTCTTTCGCAACTTTAACTGGTCATTATGCTTCCTCGATAATGACTTTGATGCCAGTGCTGAAATGATTACAGAAGTGATTTTTCTTGGAATGAGAACTTTTGTCCCTCACAGAACAAAATGTATCAAACCAAAAGAAAAGTCTTGGTTTTCCGAAGAGTGTAAAGAAGCTATCAGGTTGAAAGAAGTAAGCTTCCGATCCTACAAAGCCAACCCAACTGAGGAAAATCGGAAGAAACACAAACAAGTAAGGAACTCGTGCAACTCCACAACAACTACACAAAACCAGATACGGCAAACAATTCTGCAATGTACCAAAGGCAGTAAAAACTTCTGGTCATTTGTAAAAAACGTCAAGAACTCAACGTCATCATCAGTTCCAACGCTCATCGTCGACGATAAACCTATTGTCAGCTCTTCAGAGAAGGCGAATATGCTCGCAGCTCATTTTGCTGCAAGTTCTACGTTGCCTGCAAGCAACAATGCCCCTCCTGTACCTGAGAACGTTAATTTTTCTATGGGACAGATATTTTTCCGCACTCGTACAGTAGCAAGAGTACTTCAAGATCTTGATATACACAAATCCGCTGGCCCGGATGGTATACCCCCTATTCTTCTGAAGAAGTGTTCTTCATCGCTGGCAAAACCACTGCGTAAGCTTTTTCATCGCTCCTATCGTTCAGGAATCTTTCCTAGTAGATGGAAAACAGCATTTGTCCAGCCCGTCCCAAAAAAAGGTGACTCCTCCTCCCCCTCCTCCTACCGACCAATTGCACTTACGTCCCTTCTTTCCAAGGTCATGGAAACGCTGATAAATCGTCAGCTGAAGAAATATCTCGAAGATCGGGAGTTTTTAAATGACCGGTAATACGGCTTTCGCAGCAATCGTTCCACTGGTGATCTGATGGCATATCTCACCGAACAGTGGAACAAATCTGTGCATCGCTTTGGCGAAAGCAAGGTTATTGCGCTTGATATTTCAAAGGCATTTGATAGAGTTTGGCATGAAGCTCTTTTATCGAAAATGCGTGCATTTGGTATCGATGATACTCTTATTCGTTGGATTAGAAGCTATCTTCTGGACCGATCAATACAAGTTGTATTAGACGGTTTCAAGTCTGATCTCCACAAAATAAATGCTGGTGTGCCCCAGGGCTCCGTTCTGTCTCCGACTCTCTTTCTCATTTTTATAAATGATCTCTTGTCTGTGACTTCTAATCCATTAAATTGTTTTGCTGACGAGTCAACCCTCAGCTACTAGAAATCGTGTGGAGTTTAATGCGTCGAAAACTCAATGCTATCTTTTGTCGTTGAAGCTTAACATACCCCCTATGCCATTATCCATGAATGGTACTTGCATCGAGGAGGCCGAAAAGCTATCAGTACTCGGTATGTGTATCAGTGACAATCTTCGTTGGAATGATCATATACTTGAGATTGCCAAGAATGCTGCTTAGGCTTTCTTAATAGATGCAAGAAGTTTTTCACTCCTTCTGATCTGGCTACAATTTACAAAGCGTTTATACGCCCTAAACTCGAGTATAACTCCCATCTCTGGGCAGGTGCTTCTCAAACTTTTCTTCACCTGCTCGACAGATTTCAGAAAAAAGCGTTAACATTGATAGGAGAGAGAAGCATTATGGAAACATTTCCATCCCTTGAACATCGTCGAAATGTTTCATGTCTTTCCTTATTTTACAGATTCTTTTACAAAAAATGCTCACTCGAGGTAGCCAGTTGCGTTCCACCCCTTAAACATTTCCCCCGTAATACTCGTCTTGCTAGGAACGCTCATCAGTTTACACTTGAGCCCAATTTCGGACGTACCGTGAAATATAGGGATTCTTTCTTTAGCCGTACAACACGAATGTGGAATGAATTGCCTGTCACAATTTTCCCTTGCCATTTTGATCTTCAAACATTCAAGATCAATGTTCATCGACACCTCCTTTCCCTTCCTCCCTAACTTCCTATCGCTCGCGCTGTGACTTTTCATTAAAAGGGCTATAACAAACCCCTTGAGCGCGTGTGCCGTTTAAAAAAAAAGAAAAAAAATATGTACCTCGAACAATTAAATAAAAAAAAACATAATAAAGTTTTAAACGCGCACCGACGACGACGCGCGAAACGAACTAACTAATGATAGTATCAATAGGCCACGCTTGAAAAGCACGAAAAGTGAATGCGGAAATTTAAAGTGCAACTACAGCTTGATCAAAATAGCGGTCGCCACGGCTGCTCAGCTGGGGTGGGTTCAGTGGAAAAATTTTGGGCTTCTTTTGATAAACTTGGTTCGAATCAAAATAGTTTATCAAAAGAAGAACAAATATGGTTGCACAGTAGAGTGCAAAAATAAATGGGCGCCAGGAATTTTTTTAACCGAATTAGAAAATTCCAAAACTAAATGCAGAAGGTAACGAACCGATATTTTAAATAAAAACAAGGAGAGTTTAGTTTTAATATAGTTCTTTTATTTTGGGAAACCGTAGAGTAGAAGACCCCTGGACTTAAAACCAAATATTGTCAAATAAATGGCTTAAACACTGTTTAATGTGACAGTTTTCACACCTTTAATTTAAAAAATTAATTGAAATAAAAGAACTTGGTCAACTTAATCGACAAATTACGATATTCTTTATTAGAAATGAAACTTGATGCTAAAAAAGGTCTCTGCAGTACAATCGCTATTCAACGAGTGCCAAACTATGATTCTCATACATATGTCAAAGGCAGGTATCTTATTTTCATTAAATTTAAATGAGTGTAATTCAGCAATAATTTTTAGTGTTTACTTTTAGTTGAATTCAATACTATTTTTAATTCTATGATTTTATATTATAATGCAAGGCATTAACATTTTGCCCGGCTTGAAGTTCTTAGGGATATCTTCAATCATCTGTTGGTACTGGTGATATCCGATGGATTGATCTGCGGATAATGAACTTTTTTATCTTGACATCAGCGACTCGAACCTTACCATCTGAGGATTCCACCAAATGTATATATAGTTCTTCCCAATTTTGTGGAGATGCATTTTTATCCCCAACTAGAACTAGTGTGTTAAGTTTAACGTTTTTGGACTTCGACTGCCATTTAACTCGCTTTTGTAACTCAACAAGGTACTCCTTTGACCACCGATTCCAAAAATTTTGTTTTATCAACGAGAGTCATCACCATCTGTTCAATGCAGACATCTTGAAATCAGGAACCATTGGTTCAGCTACTGTATTCATTGGGCCACCAATCAAAAAATGCCCTGGTGTAAGGACTTCCTCATCACTCGGGTCACTGTACATCGTATACAATGGTCGAGAATTTAATATGGCTTCTATGTCTGCTGAAACCGTAGGCAACTCTTCATATGTAAGAAAGAATTCACCGATGGTACGCTGGAGATGATTTTTTACTGAGTGAGCGGTATATGATGGAAATGGATTCGTTCAGTAGCGCAGCATTCTCTAATTTTTTCTTTCTATTTGCTGGTCCAGGAAACTACGTCTGAAGTCTTCTAGCTGGTTACGGGCTCCAACAAAATTCGTAACGTTATCGCAGTACAAGTCTTGGCACAAACCTCTCCTTGCCACAAATCGCTTAAGTGCCGCATGGAAACCTTCAGCACATAAGTCCGAGACGACCTCTATATGTATAGCCTTCACCACAAAACAGACGAAGACTGCTACGTAGAATTTTGTAGTTCTCTGCCCTCGCAGCTTGTAAGTCGTTTGGAACGGACCACAAAAATCGACACCAGTCTTAAAAAACGCTCTTGCAGGCTGGACTCTGCCGGCAGGTAGATTGCCCATAATTTGTTTCATCATTTTTGGTTTGTACTTGGTTGTGCGTCGGGGTAACTTCCCTACCACGTAAAAAACCTCTTGTTCCGAAACAACCAACTGCCTCGGATATGGATGACCCTACTGATGACGACCCTAGCAAACGAAACAAGGACAACGAATTTCGGTTCTGCACGTGGAATGTCCGGACCCTTAACAGACCACGTGCAGCCGAACAATTAGTGGAAGCCCTAGATGGTGTCAAAGCCGACATCACAGCCATCCAAGAAGTGCGATGGGATGGTGAAGGCACAAGGAGGATGAAAAACTGTGACATCTACTACGGCAAGTGCTACAGGACAAGGAAACAGCGGCTATTTGGATGCGGATTTGTGATAAGAGGAAGGCTTAGGCAAGAAGTCTTGGGGTTTCGTGGCATAAGCGAACGCATTGTCACAATCCGCATTAAATCCAAATTCAGCAACATCTCGCTGATCTGCGTCCACGCCCCCACGGAGGAAAAAGATGACACGACCAAAGAAGAATTCTACGATCTTCTCGAGAAGACGTATGATGAATGCCCGAAGTACGACACTAAGTTTATTCTTGGTGACTTCAACGCCAAAATCGGAAAGGAGGGTAACTTTGGCTCGACAGTCGGAAAGCATAGCCTGCACGACCACACTTCCGGTAACGGACACAGGCTAATCGACTTTGCTGCGGGGCGAAGTGTCATCTTAGCTAGCACATACTTCCCACACCTCAATATTCACAAGGGGACCTGGCGGTCTCCTGATCAAAATACCGTCAACCAAATTGATCACATTGCGATTGATAGCAGACATGCGTCCAGTGTCATGGATGTCCGCACTTTCCGAGGGGCCAACATAGACTCGGACCACTACCTTGTTGTAGCTAAAGTGCGAATGCGGATGTCCACCAGACCGCAGAACCGAACATCCACTGTGAGAAAGTTTGATGTTGCTAAGTTACAATCGCAAGAGACCGCCACAACCTTTGCCAATCATGTCTCCTCTTATCTCTTGACAAGCCCGGCGCCTGCGCCAAACCCAGAGGCCCAGTGGCAACATTGCAAAATGGCCATCAAAACCGCTGCCACGGATGTTTTGGGTTTCATTAGGCGACCACAACGAAACACCTGGTTTGATGATGAGTGCAGGCTCGCACACTTGGCCAAGGACGAAGCCTATCATGCAGTTCTGAATGCCAGAACTAGAGCTGCCAAGAGCGCTTTCCGTGCGGTGTACCAGCAAAAGAGGAAAGAGGAACATCGGCTTTTCAGAAGAAAAAAAAGAGAACTGGAAAAACGAATGGTTGAATCTATTGAGGGGTGCTACGGCAGAAGCAATGTTCGAAAGTTCTACCAAAGGGTAAAGCATTCGTCCAAGGGTTACAAAGCCCGAGCGGAAGCATGTAGAGACGAGGGTGAGAATGTCGTTGTAGATACACAGTCGGTGCTGAGAATTTGGAAAGAACACTTCTGCAGACTGTTAAACGGCGAAGACAACCAACTAATCGCTGTCAGGCAGAATAATAAATTCGATTTGGATGATGATGAACAAAATTTCCGTCCTCCCGACCAAGAAGAAGTTCGGATAGCAATATCTAAACTAAAGTCCAACAAGGCTGCTGGAGCTGATGGCCTTACGGCTGAACTCTTCAAAGAAGCGGGAGATGACTTGGTGAGGAGCATACACCAACTCATCTGTACAATCTGGTCGGATGAAAGTATGCCTGACGAATGGAACCTCAGCATTGTGTGCCCTATCCACAAGAAAGGAGATACTCTAAGCTGCGCCAACTACAGAGGTATAAGTCTCCTAAATGTCGCCTATAAAATCTTGTCGGCCATTCTGTGTGAACGTCTGAACCCTTTCGCACGTGAACTGATTGGCCCCTATCAGTGTGGTTTCAGACCCGGTAAGTCAACCGTCGACCAAATTTTCACACTTCGGCAGATTTTGGAAAAGACCCAAGAATTCCAGATCGATACTCACCACCTCTTTATCGATTTTAAAGTCGCCTATGACAGCGTAAACAGGAACGAGCTATACAGAGCCATGTCGCTTCTTGGCATCCCTGCCAAACTCGTGCGATTGTGCAGGATGACTATGGAGAAATCGCGCTGCTCCGTCAAGGTTGGTAAGAACACCACCGACTCATTTAATGTCGAGAAAGGCTTACGACAGGGTGACGCGCTGTCATGTAACCTCTTCAACATCATTCTTGAGGCAATCGTACGCAACTCGCATGTCAACACTAGCGGTACGATTTTTTTTAGATCCGTTCAATTACTTGGCTATGCTGATGATATTGACATTATTGGAAGAACGAAGCGCGCTGTCAGTGGAGCATTCGCAAGTATTGAAGTGGAAGCGGCTCGAATGGGTCTGGCTGTAAATGAAGATAAAACAAAGTATATGCTGTCCTCGGGTGAAGTAGATCATCACCGTAGGCTCGGACAAAACGTCACAATGGACAGATATAACTTTGAGGTTGTCAAGGACTTTGTCTATTTGGGTTCCACTATAACCTCTCAGAACAACATCAGTGAAGAGATCAGTCGAAGAATCACTCTTGCCAATCGCTGTTTCTTCGGGCTAAGAAGGCATCTTAGTAGTAAAGCCCTCTCTCAAAGGACCACGGAGACACTATACAAGACCCTTATCATCCCAGTCCTGCTGTATGGGGCAGAAGCGTGGACACTGACACAATTGGATGAATACAGGCTGGGGTGCTTTGAGAGAAAGATTCTTCGGGTGATATTCGGGCCTGTATGTATCAATGGAGTATGGAGGAGAAGATTCAATGACGAACTGTACGGGCTATACAGCGACATTGACTTGGTTAAGAAGCTGAAAATTCAGCGGCTTAGATGGCTGGGTCATGTGGAGCGTATGGACGAAAACGCTCCTGCCCGACGAGTCTTCAATTCCAACCCGGAGGGCCGACGCAGTTCTGGAAGACCCCATCTAAGGTGGCGCGATCAAGTGGTAAACGACCTCAACCAACTTGGTGTGCGCAACTGGAGGCCACTGGCTAGGGACCGGCCTAGCTGGCGAGGATTGTTGGTTGAGGCCGTGGTCCACAATGGACTGTCTGCGCCACCTTAAGTAAGTAAGTAAGTAAGTAACTTGAAACACTCCCAACAGCTATCAACGACCTTCTTTGCAAGTCTTCGGGCATCTATCACCCAGAAGCTCTGTCTCAAGATTCCAACGAGAGCTTGTGGACCCGCATGATAATTTTTATTACGTAAAGATATAATAAGGTCTTTAACTGAAGGATTAGATCTAGGAAGAAGGATAGGCATTTAACAGAATAAGTAATGTCCGCATTCAGCAGACGCCCACCGACTCGAAGGAGTTTAAGTGAGTCACCGTCAAGGAAGGAATTAAGATTTTTGACGGGATTTGCTAGGCTAATCATATGTCCTTTCTTTAATTTACGAAATTCCTCCTGAAAATTCGTTTGTTGAATATTACAAAGAATTCTTTGCAACGCATTATTTATCTCATTGGCTTTGAAAGGGGTGTTGAAACGAATTTCATCTGCTTAAAGAAATTCGACTCCTTTCATCTTTTTTGCGAACTACAATTATCCAACGAAGTATGCGAGAGAATATTTTACATATATTTTGTCAATAGATTTAAAACGCAAAAAAGTGTTATTAAAATGTTTCATCCATAATCTTTGACAACAAAACCACATTGCATGGAGTATCTTTTTTATCATGGACAAATCATCTGCTTTCCATTAATTCAAGTGCAAACGCCCCTCTAGATACAATATCTGCTGGATTTTGTTTTGTGCTTACATACTTCCAAGCAGCCTGTGGTAAAATTGTCTGTATTTTCGATACTCTATTGGCTATAAATATTTCCCAACTAGAAGGATATGCTGACAACCAACACAAACGATTTCTGAATCGGTCCAGAGATGAATGGATTCAACTAAGTGTACACAAAAATTTGGAAGGATTTTTGGCACTAACGAAGCTAAGATTTCCGCTGCACATAATTCCAACCTCGGCAAGCTTTGAGTTTTGATTGGAGCTATTCTCGACTTCGCTGTTATTAGTTTACAAGAAACAAGCCCATTTTCATCAATAGTGCGCAAATATACACAACAACCATAAGCACGTAAAGACGCATTTGAAAATCCATGGAGTTGTATATTTCTTGGGTTCAATGATAAAACGTATTGGGGAATTTGGATTGATTCTATCTCCTTTGAACGACCTTGAAAAACTGGCCACTCAGTGAAAATAGTGAAAATCCTAGATTGAACTGATTCATCCCAATCGGTCTTTTTTACCCAAAGGCTTTGCAACAAAATTTTGCCCTAAACAACAACGGGGTTAATAAGACATAGTGGGTCAAATAAAGAAGACAACTCGCTGAGAATAGTACGCTTAATTACTTTTGTTTTGGATTTGAATTCTGGAACTACGTACTGCAACTCATCTGATGTTGGATTATACTTTATTCCTAGAGTCTTAATAATATGTATGTTTGTGACCTAAAACAACAAACAAAAACAAAACATACTTCATTCATCGTAATTTTTTACTTGCATTCTGTTTGATATTAAAAATTGTTAGTCTGTGGTGGTCATTGGTGTGGTGAATGCTCCCAGATATCTTTTTGCTCTAATTTCGCAATGGCATCCACAAATCACAACAAAACTGCGTTTAACGAATATGAATGGGAAGCAAATTGTGAAATTAGAGCAGGATTACTATCGATCGTACTTTGATCGGTCACTTGGATTGAACTCGCTGAGCACACCACATCTTGACTACTCTGGATATTCTTTGGCTGAGTATATTTAATTAACGCATCAATAATCGAAATAAACTTAATTATTATAACGTTTTTGAATTATCTGTTATTAACTGTTTATTTTGAAGGTAACAAAACGATTCTTGTGTGGTTGCTAAGTGAACTCATCCTATTCTGGTGTCGATCTTGTGATTTGCACAAGTTTAAATATCGAGCCCTTGAATTTATGTTTAATCAAAAACATAAAATTGGTCCTTACGAATCCGAATGTAATTAACTGAACCGGTGATACAATTGTTTGTGCAAAGAATAAATCAAGTGCATATGCGTTGGTTTTTCGTGGTTCGATATTAGCACCTATATGATAAGTAAAGGAACCTCGTTGACTTTCCACTCATTTTCATTGACATATTATACATATATTAATATATAATTATATGTAAATATACCTTTTTTTGAGCTCAAACACGGACAATTCACTTCTCATTATTATTCTCTTTGTTTGATAATAATAATAGTTCTTTTTAATATTTCACCTACGAGCCTTAAACAATACATTTTTGTCAAATATGAACACGTTAAAGCAAAAGCGTGGTAATGCTTAGTGCTGTTTAACACGTGCGGTTGAGTTTCTAAAATCGATTAATAATTCGACAACTCTTGAGATGTTAGAAATTCGTTTGAAAAAAGTTACGGACGCATGGACAGAATTTACGTCCCTTCATTATGAGTGTCTTCAGCTTGTGGAGGAAGCAGATGCTGATGAATTTTATAATGATTTTGGGGTATATGAAGAAAAATATTTTGAGGTGAATGCGGGATTAAAAAAAGCAATTCGCGCTAGGGAATCACAAAGTTCCATGATACTGTGCTAGATCGTATAGCTAATGAACAAAGTACATTTTTAAAAACGTTAGACATTTCGGCAAAATCTTCGGCAAAAATTAGTTTGCCACCTATCGTGATTCCTAAATTTTCTGGTGACTTTAAGGACTGGCCATCCTTCCGTGATTTATTTTTGGGCTCGGTGAATACAAAGGAACATTTATCCTCTACTCACAAACTTCAATACTTGAAATCGTTTTTAAGTGGCACAGCTGCCGAACTCATTCAACATTTCAAAGTATCAGATGCGAATTACGAGGAAGCGTGGGATAGACTTGAGAAACGGTTTGATCGTACAAACCTAATTATTCAGTCCTTCGTACAGATATTTTTATCCCTTCCTTTGATTAGTGCTCCAAATGCACCTACAGTTTGGAAAATTACGGATGGTGCAGACGAAGTAATCCGTTTCTTAAATGCATTATCAAAAAACGATCGCAATCCATGGCTTATATTTATTCTAACTAAGCATGTGTGGGCGGAAGAAATCGGGTGCAAGGAAGATATGCCGATTTATGATCTCATTGACTTTCTTGGGCATCGGTGCGATGCATTAGAGTCGTGCCAATCTTCCAACTATTCTTGTTAAACTGGAAAATAATCACAACCAGCTCATTGACGTTCGTGTTTTATTGGATACAGGGTAGCAGTCGTCGTTTGTCTCTGAATTGTGTGCTCAAAGGCTTGCACTTCAACGTACGCATGCTCGCCTCCCAGTACTGGGACTAGGATCAGTGGCAATTCCTGGTCTCCAATATTAGGTTGGCTACACCAAGGTTCCAAAAGGAAGCAAATTTACGTTTAAAAACGAATTTTTAATTTTTTTCATTTGTATGAAAAACTTTTATGTATATTTGAACGCGATTGTAAAAGCATATTTTTCTCAAAAACGGCACTAACAATTTTAATTTTAAAAAAATCACTGTTGCTTTTTAAGAACGAACAATCATATGGCTGAACAAATTTTTTAAAATTTTTCTAAAAACGGTACTTTCAATAGGACGGTTTTTGTTTTGGATATCTCAAAACTGGCTCAACAAATACTACAAATATTCGTTATATTAGTTGTAGGTAGCTTAATTTATATACTGCAAGAAGGCATATACCTATATTTTTAAAAGATATTTTATTGTAGGTATTTTAAAAAACATTTTGTTTATTTAAAAAATTAATACGTATTTTGAAAACTGCTTATTAAATTTTGTTTAAAAATTTTAAATAAATGTATTTCCTGAATACCTATATCCTAGCCTTTTTGATTTTGTTTCTAAATGTTTTCAAAAAGTTCTTAAAAAAAAACTTTTTTTCTCTCAAAAACAGCTCCATAGATTTTTATAAATTTATTCTAATCAATTCAAATTCATCCAAGAAATAAAAAGGCGTACTTTTTTCAGCTCAATTTACTTAAAATATTTATTTAAGAATTTTGAAAAATTTATTTTTATCAAAATCTCAATCCCCTAGAGCCTAGACCACTGTCACACATTAGAGCAAGTTGGTGCTTCCCAGTCGTGCAGCATTTTATTTCTAATTTGCCCAAAAAAGACTTGAACGATTTTAATTCAACTTTGTTACATAGAAAAAAAAAAACTTCATTTTGTTAGTTTTCGGCTACAAATGATATTTACGGAAAACAGGTTTCAAAGGTTTTATTAAAGTGGACAACCACATTAACGAAATAGTTCGCACTTCCTAAAGTGTATATCTTTCATAGCACCCACTAGATCGCACCTATGTTTTAAGGAGTAACGGTTGCTTAATTGTAGCTAGCACATGTCGAACCTTTGAGTTTTAGAAAAAAAATTTAAATGTTTACCAAATTTCTTAAAAATGGTTTAAACAATTTGTATGTACTTTGTGGGCGGCATCACGACGTCGTTATCCAGAGTGTCAGAATTTAGAAAGGACAACATCTATAAAAAAAATATAGAAAGATAAAATCTAGAAAAGATGGAGTCTAGAATCTAGAAAAAAAGTATTCTATACTTTTTTTTTTATTTAGAGGGATTCAATTAAATCAAGTATTTATATTAATAATTCTTAATTTTGTCCATTCTAGATTTCTTTTTCTAGATTTTGGATTTTCGAAATTAAGTATTCTAGATTTTCGGTTTTCTGGATTTTCCCAATTCTAAGTATTTTTTTTCTAGATTTTGTTGCTCTAATTTTTTTTTTCTAGATATCGTGTTAAGCCCTTTGTGTGTATTTGTTGGTAGAATTTTCTTGAATTCAAGTAACGGACATCTGATGTATAGAAGCAAATTAATTCAATTACTCGTCTTCGTATAACGAAACTAACGGTAAAATTGACGTATCTTATAACACTGTCAATATGCTCGAAATGCGGGAAATAAACATTTCTTAAACAAATATTTTGAACTTAGTTGCTATGTGCGACAAATTCTTGCATTTCATTTTAATGTAGACCCTACTTAGTACTTAATACTACATTTTCAACCCTGCGTGTGCGTTGCGTTGCTTTAGGTAGGAATTTAGAAGCGGTTAGGGCGAATGTGGAGGCGTATGTTCCACCACCTAGTGTTAGGAATAATAGGACTTTGCTAGAGCCGGATCTCGCATATGTAGGTGTTGACACTTCGGAAGTTTTGGTTGTTTCAGACAACAACCCAACTTCTCATCGGGCCCAAATTTCACCCCAACCCCAACCTTCGTCTAGTATTAGGTGTTTTTATTGCAATGGATCAGGCCATTATGCAAACAGGTGTTCTGCTCCTAGGCGTTGTTTTGGTTGTGGCGCTGTAGGCGTCTCTAGACAGAATTGTCGCAAGTGTTCGGGAAATGGGCAACGGACTCCTGCGCCAGCAGGGCGGGAAATCCGAAGACGTTGACAGGGTTGCCTGCTGGTAACCAGTCGGCGGATTTAATTCATTTAGGGTTTACTCTCTAGGCAAACGGTAGTGATAGGAGACCATTTTTGAGCGTTAGTGTTTATGGTTCTAAATTTTTAGGTTTATTAGATTCAGGAGCTCCTAGAACCATAATAGGTAGGGATGCCTGGTTAATGATAGGAAATTTAGGGCTTTCTTTGAAAAAAGACTCTGTTCACAGCGTGTGTTTGGCAGATGGAACAAGAGTTGAAGTTTTAGGAGTGATCTCTCTTCCAATTATAGTTGAGGATAGGGCAGTGTTAGTTGACTGTTTGGTCATCCCTTCTCTGCCACATACGGTGATTCTCGGTGCAGATTTTTGGGCACTATCGGGTATTGTCCCGGATTTAAGATCACGGATGGGGACTTTTTCGGAGCAGGACAGTCCTGTTTCGATTTGTTCTATTACAGAACGATCAGAGTTGAGTGTTAGGGAAATTAAAACATTAGAAGAGTTTATAGGAGAATCTTTTTGGAAAATGCCTGAAGGCTTAGGGTGTACAACATTAGTTCACCACAAAATTAGGACGTCGGCGGAACCGATAAAACAACGGTATTATCCGGTTTCCCCGGCAATGCAGGAACATATCGATAGGGAGTTAAATGAGATGTTAGAGGCAGGAGTTATTGAGAGATCGACAAGTGTTTGGTCGTCTCCAATACTTTTAGTTAAAAAGAAAGACGGCTCCTATAGATTATGTGTGGATTATAGGAAGCTCAATAAGAATACCGATAGGGATGCTTATCCACTTCCGTATATTAATTCAATTTTAGATAGGCTTCGGGGTGCTAAGTTCTTGTCTTCTTTAGATATCAAGTCAGCGTATTGGCAGATACCTATGGAGGAAGAATCTAAGCCCTTTACTGCTTTTACGGTACCTGGGAGGGGTCTGTTTCAGTTTGGGAGAATGCCTTTCGGTCTGCATAACTCACCGGCGACTTGGCAGAGGTTTATCGACACAGTTTTGGGTGCCGACCTGGAGCCATTCGTCTTCGTCTATTTAGACGACATCATCATCATTTCAGAAACTTTCGAGAAACATCTTGAAATTCTGAATGAGGTGATGAAAAGGTTGAGTGAGGCAGGATTAAAAGTGAGTAGGGGAAAATGCAACTTTTGCATGCCCTCTCTAAAATTTTTAGGTTATATAGTGGATCGTAATGGGTTACATGTGGATCCAGAAAAAGTGGAAAGCATGGTTAGGATTCCAGCACCGAAAAATATTAAAGAAGTTAGGAGTTTTATAGGGACAGTTTCGTGGTACCGTCGTTTTGTACCAAATTTTGCAGAATTGCTTAGGCCCTTGTCAGATTTGCTGAAAAAGAATAAAAAGTTCAATTGGAGTCAGGAATGTGAGGATAGCTTTAGGAAGGCAAAGGAGTGTTTGGTGACAGCACCTATACTCACTCGCCCAGATTTTAAACGACCATTTGTCGTTCAAACAGACGCGTCAGATTAAGGTATCGGTGCGGTTCTTTCACAGAACTTTGATGAGGGAGAAAAGGTTGTCTGTTACCTTAGTAGGTCGTTAAAAATGAACGAAAGAAACTATAGTACCACCGAAAAAGAATGCTTGGCTGTGCTTTGGGCTATTGAGAAGTTGCGCCCGTATCTCGAAGGTGTTCGATTTACGGTTGTATGGTTGGTATGGTTAAGCAATCTTAAAGATCCACAGGGTAGATTGGCTCATTGGGCCATTAGGTTACAGCAGTTTGACTTTGAGATCATTCATCTCAAGGGCAAAGAGCATGTGGTTCCGGATATGCTTTCTCGACGAGTGCCACAGTTGGGTGGTATCTCAGATGAGGATTTAGTGGGTAAAATGATTTCAACAGTCAATGCTAATCCACTTAGGTTTCCAGCTTGGAGAGTTGAACAAGGAAAGTTGTTCAAATTAGTTAAAGCAAATCATGTTGTAGTACATGAAACTAATCAGGAGTGGAAGAGAGTGATAGGTAAAAATGAAAGATTAGGTATTTTGCAGGAGAACCATGATAGTCCATTAGCAGGACACATGGGTGTTAGGAAAACTTTCGCCAGAATAATGGCAAAATTTTACTGGCCAAAAATGAGGGCCGATATAACCAGGTATGTTAGGAATTGTAAAGTTTGCCAACAGGTAAAGCCGGTGAATGATAAGCCAGCTGGTTTGATGACGGAGAGGGTAGGAATCAAATCACCATGGGAGATGATTTGTAAAGATCTGGTAGGTCCGCTTCCTAAGTCGAGTAGGGGTTTTACATACATTTTGACGGTAGTGGATTACTTTTCAAAGTTTCCACTACTCTTTTCGCTGAGGTCGGCTACGGCCAAATCAATTTGTAGGAAACTAGAAGACAATGTCTTCCTTCTTTTCGGCATTCCCAAGGCGATCGTTTGTGACAATGGTCCTCAGTTAGCACCGAAGTTTGTCGGTCCGTTTAGAATTAAAAAGCGTTTGTCACTTTGGACTTACTTGCTTGAAGATAATAATTGTAAGGACCGCGGAACTTGGAATGTCAAGGATTTGAAACCGTATACCAACGCATCCGATCTGTAAAGTAACGTAGCTCAATTTTTTTTTGGTAAAAAGTAGTAAAGTAACGTAGCTTGATTTTTTTTGTTTTTCTGCTCTTGAATTTTATTTTCATTTTACTTTGATTATTAGATTTTTGATTTTTGTTATTTATAATTAACATTTAATTTGTTTTACTTTTCTTTTTTTTTTTTGATGGAAAATAATACCTTTTTCTTTTCCCGGGCACATCTTTGGAAATGTATTACAATTCTAATGAACTGTAAATACATTTCCTAGGAGGTGAGGGTGGGATTCAATTCACCAATTTACCCAATACAAAGGCATCGACCAATAAATTAGTGGCGTTATAGCGAGAAATAAGTTTTAAAGACACTATTCCTTTGGTATAACCAGCTTCTATTGATCCTACCTAGTCCCAGTACTGGGAGGCGAGCATGTGTACGTTGAAGTGCAAGCCTTTGAGCACACAATTCAGAGACAAACGACGACTGCGACCCTGTATCCAATAAAACACGAACGTCAATGAGCTGGTTTTGATTATTTTCCAGTTTAACAAGAATAGTGATTTGTGTTATAGTCTCCATGTTGTGTTGTTTGATGAAAAGAAAAGATAAATTTTATAAGAAACGAATTATTAAAAATAATTATTTTATTATAAATTTAATACGAATTGAATTTATTTCACAACATATGTTAAATTGATGTTAATTTTTATAAAAAGCTACGCGTTTCGGTTTTTAACTTATTAAACCATCTTCGGGCTTTGTATGTTTGACTTAGAGTACAAATAACACTTAAACAAAACTACTTCACTTTTAATCACAAATACTACACACAAAACGAAGGACTAGCTATGGGATCTCCATTAAGTGGGTTAATGGCAGATATATATCTTAACCATTTCGAAAATAAACACATATTATCAGATCAAAATCCGCAAAGAAATAAAATAATTCATTATTCCAGATATGTTGATGATACTTTTGTCATCTTTGACGGCACTTTAAGACAAATCGACATCTTGAAAAATTACATGAATAATATAAATATAAACATAAAATTCACAACAGAAATAGAAACAAACAACTCAATCAATTTTCTCGACCTCAACATTTACAAAAACAACAATAGACTAAAATATAAAATATTTAGAAAACCAACAACTACGGATCTTACAATACATAAAAACTCACACCATCCACATTCACAAAAAATGGCAGCATATCATGCATTCATTAACCGGCTTTTAAACATCCCAATGACGAAAAAACACTTCGATGAAGAAGTAGATACAATTAAACAAATTGCAATATCAAATGGATACAAAACTAATATAATAGACAACCTAATTCTAAAAAAGAAAAAGAAATTAAAAAACAACAACAACAATAGCAACAACAACAAAGATAATACTTCTAAAGAAAATAAAAAATACATTTCTATAAACTACACCAATTTACTACCACACGTTTTACAAAACCAATTCCAAAAAATAAATATTAACATTTCATTCAAGACAACAAATAATATCCAAAAAATTTTATCAAACAAAGACAAAATAGAAAATAAAACCTCATCCGGAGTCTACAAAATAAAATGCAATGACCGCGACAACTACTATATAGGACAGACGGGACGGACGTTTTACGACAGATTTTTAGAACATAGACCAAAACAAAACACAAAATCTACTTACGCATTGCATTTAATGGACAACAACCACACTTACACAGACTTCGAAACAAACTTAGTACCTCTACATATTTGTAAAAAAGGGACAAAACTAGACACACTTGAAGAATACGAAATCTACAGCGCTTATAAGAACGAACAAGACAAAATATTAAACGACAAATTAACCATCAAAAACAATATATTATTTAACACAGCTATTCAATATCAAAATAAACTAACTAAACAGAACGAGATAAATAGATTTCCACCAGTATTGCAGACGTCAAATTAGAACGAAGAACAACTAAACAAAAAGAAAACAAGAACTTGGCACAACACTCTAAGTCAAACATACAAAGCCCGAAGATGGTTTAATAAGTTAAAAACCGAAACGCGTAGCTTTTTATAAAAATTAACATCAATTTAACATATGTTGTGAAATAAATTCAATTCGTATTAAATTTATAATAAAATAATTATTTTTAATAATTCGTTTCTTATAAAATTTATCTTTTCTTTTCATTTAACAAGAATAGTTGGAAGAACCGTTTGTTTTCGAAGGCTAAACTCACGCGAATGATTACCAACCAAAGAGCCAATAGTTTGAGAGTTTGAAGGAGTCCCCGAGGACTGACCTTCCTGCGAACCTGATGACAATGATGATTGATGTGTCTGCAATGGACCGAATACCAATAAGGAACCATCTTTTGAATCATCTTGATGTACAAGATAATGATGACGAGCCTTGCATATGCGAAGCGAAAGGTTGATTTACATTTATTCAATGAATGTCCTGATCGCAGGAAACTAAAACAAATAGAGTTCGTTTTGGTTTCTACGTGATGAAATGTCTAATGAAAGAAATTGAGGGCACTGGTATAAGTTATGATTGGATTTACATGACGGGCATTGTAAACTATTTTCCGATGGCTTAGCTACTAGAGCTAGAATTGGACCCGCCAACTTTCCACGCGACGTGAACGACCGATTGAGAGATTGGCACGACTCTAATGCATCGCACCGATGCCCAAGAAAGTCAATGAGATCATAAATCGGCATATCTTCCTTGCACCCGATTTCTTCCGCCCACACATGCTTAGTTAGAATAAATATAAGCCATGGATTGCGATCGTTTTTTGATAATGCATTTAAGCCACGGATTACTTCGTCTGCACCATCCGTAATTTTCCGAACTGTAGGTGCATTTGGAGCACTAATCGAAGGAAGGGATACAAATGTCTGTACGAAGGACTGAATAATTAGGTTTGTACGATCAAACCGTTTCTCAAGTCTATCCCACGCTTCCTCGTAATTCGCATCTGATACTTTGAAATGTTGAATGAGTTCGGCAGCTGTGCCACTTAAAAACGATTTCAAGTATTGAAGTTTGTGAGTAGAGGATAAATGTTCCTTTGTATCCACCGAGCCCAAAAATAAATAACGGAAGGATGGCCAGTCCTTATAGTCACCAGAAAATTTAGGAATCACGATAGGTGGCAAACTAATTTTTGCCGAAGATTTTGCCGAAATGTCTAACGTTTTTAAAAATGTACTTTGTTCATTAGCTATACGATCTAGCACAGTATCATGGAACTTTGTGATTCCCTAGCGCGAATTGCTTTTTTTAATCCCGCATTCACCTCAAAATATTTTTCTTCATATACCCCAAAATCATTATAAAATTCATCAGCATCTGCTTCCTCCACAAGCTGAAGACACTCATAATGAAGGGACGTAAATTCTGTCCATGCGTCCGTAACTTTTTTTAAACGAATTTCTAACATCTCAAGAGTTGTCGAATTATTAATCGATTTTAGAAACTCAACCGCACGTGTTAAACAGCACTAAGCATTACCACGCTTTTGCTTTAACGTGTTCATATTTGACAAAAATGTATTGTTTAAGACTCGTAGGTGAAATATTAAAAAGAACTATTATTATTATCAAACAAAGAGAATAATAATGAGAAGTGAATTGTCGGTGTTTGAGCTCAAAAAAAGGTATATATATAATTATACATTAATATATGTATATGTCAATGAAAGTGATGAATATTTAAACTCCACGAGGTTCCTTTACTTATCATATAGGTGCTAATATCGAACCACGAAAAACCAACGCATATGCACTTGATTTATTCTTTGCAAAAACAATTGTATCACCGGTTTAGTTAATTACATTCGGATTCGTAAGGACCAATTTTATGTTTTTGATTAAACATAAATTCAAGGGCTCGATATTTAAACTTGTGCAAATCACAAGATTGACACCAGAATAGGATGAGTTCACTTAGCAACCACACAAGAATCGTTTTGTTACCTTCAAAATAAACAGTTAATAACGGATAATTCAAAAACGTTATAATAATTAAGTTTATTTCGATTATTGATGCGTTAATTAAATATACTCAGCCAAAGAATATCCAGAGTAGTCAAGATGTGGTGTGCTCAGCGAGTTCAATCCAAGTGACCGATCAAAGTACGATCGATAGTAATCCTGCTCTAATTTCACAATTCGCTTCCCATTCATATTCGTTAAACGCAGTTTTGTTGTGATTTGTGGATGCCATTGCGAAATTAGAGCAAAAAGACATCTGGGAGCATTCACCACACCAATGACCACCACAGACTAACAATTTTTAATATCAAACAGAATGCAAGTAAAAAATTACGATGAATGAATATGTTTTGTTTTTGTTTGTTGTTTTAGGTCACAAACATACATATTATTAAGACTCTAGGAATCAAGTATAATCCAACATCAGATGAGTTGCAGTACGTAGTTCCAGAATTCAAATCCAAAACAAAAGTAATTAAGCGTACTATTCTCAGCGAGTTGTCTTCTTTATTTGACCCACTATGTCTTATTAACCCCGTTGTTGTTTAGGGCAAAATTTTGTTGCAAAGCCCTTGGGTAAAAAAGACCGATTGGGATGAATCAGTTCAATCTAGGATTTTCACTATTTTCACTGAGTGGCAAGTTTTTCAAGATCGTTTAAAGGAGATAGAATCAATCAAAATTCCCCAATACGTTTTATCATTGAACCCAAGAAATATACAACTCCATGGATTTTCAGATGCGTCTTTACGTGCTTATGGTTGTTGTGTATATTTGCGCACTATTGATGAAAATGGGCTTGTTTCTTGTAACTTAATAACAGCGAAGTCGAGGATAGCTCCAATCAAAACTCAAAGCTTGCCGAGGTTGGAATTATGTGCAGCGGAAATCTTAGCTTCGTTAGTGTCAAAAATCCTTCCAAATTTTTGTGCACACTTAGTTGAATCCATTCATCTCTGGACCGATTTAGAAATCGTTTGTGTTGGTTGTCAGCATATCCTTCTAGTTGGGAAATATTTATAGCCAATAGAGTATCGAGAATACAGACAATTTTACCAGAGGCTGCTTGGAAGTATTTAAGCACAAAACAAAATCCAACAGATATTGTATCTAGAGGGGCGTTTGCACTTGAATTAATGGAAAGCAGATGATTTTCGGGTCCAAGATTCCTTGAATTACCAGAAGAGACGTGGCCTGAACAAAAAGATTTGTCCATGATAAAAAAGATACTCCATGCAATGTGGTTTTGTTGTCAAAGATTATAGATGAAACATTTGAATAACACTTTTTTGCGTTTTAAATCTATTGACAAAATATATGTAAAATATTCTCTCGCATACTTCGTTGGATAATTGTAGTTCGCAAAAAGATGAAAGGAGTCGAATTTTTTGAAGCAGATGAACTTCGTTTCAACACCCCTTTCAAAGCCAATGAGATAGATAATGCGTAGCAAAGAATTCTTTGTAATTTGAATTTCGTAAATTAAAGAAAGGACATATGATTAGCCCAGCATATCTCGTCAAAAATCTTAATCCCTTCCTTGACGGTGACTCACTTAAACTCCTTCGAGTCGGTGGGCGTCTGCTGAATGCGGACATTCCTTATTCTGTTAAATGTCCTATCCTTCTTCCTAGATCTAATCCTTTAGTTAAAGACCTTATTATATCTTTACGTAATAAAAATTATCATGCAGGTCCACAAGCTCTCGTTGGAATCTTGAGACAGAGCTTCTGGGTGATAGATGCCCGAAGACTTGCAAAGAAGGTCGTTGATAGCTGTTGGGAGTGTTTCAAGTACAAACCAAAAATGATGAAACAAATTATGGGCAATCTACCTGCCGGCAGAGTCCAGCCTTCAAGAGCGTTTTTGAAGACTGGTGTCGATTTTTGTGGTCCGTTCCAAACGAATTACAAGCTGCGGGGGCAGAGAACTACAAAATTCTACGTAGCAGTCTTCGTCTGTTTTGTGGTGAAGGCTATACATATAGAGGTTGTCTTGGACTTATGTGCTGAAGGTTTCCATGCGGCACTTAAGCCATTTGTGGCAAGGAGGGGTTTGTGCCAAGACTTGTACTGCGATAACGTTACGAATTTTGTTGGAGCCCGTAACCAGCTAGAAGACTTCAGACGTAGTTTCCTGGACCAGCAAATAGAAAGAAAAAATTAGAGAATGGTGCGCTACTGAACGAATCCATTTCCATCATATACCGCTCACTCAGTAAAAAATCATCTCCAGCGTACCATCGGTGAATTCTTTCTTACATATGAAGAGTTGCCTACGGTTTCAGCAGACATAGAAGCCATATTAAATTCTCGACCATTGTATACGATGTACAGTGACCCGAGTGATGAGGAAGTCCTTACACCAGGGCATTTTTTGATTGGTGGCCCAATGAATACAGTAGCTGAACCAATGGTTACCGATTTCAAGATGTCTGCATTGAACAGATGGTGACGACTCTCGTTGATAAAACAAAATTTTTGGAATCGGCGGTCAAAGGAGTACCTTGTTGAGTTACAAAAGCGAGTTAAATGGCAGTCGAAGTCCAAAAACGTTAAACTTAACACACTAGTTCTAGTTGGGGATGAAAATGCATCTCCACAAAATTGGGAAGAACTATATATACATTTGGTTTAATCCTCAGATGGTAAGGTTCGAGTCGCTGATGTCAAGATAAAAAAGTTTATTATCCGCAGATCAATCCATCGGATATCACCAGTACCAACAGATGATTGAAGATATCGCTAAGAACTTCAAGGCGGGCAAAATGTTAATACCTTGCATTATAATGTAAAAATATATAATTAAAAATAGTATTGAATTCAACTAAAAGTAAACACTAAAAATTATTGCTGAATCACACTCATTTAAATTTAACGAAAATAAGATATCTACCTTTGGCATATGTATGAGAATCATAGTTTGGCACTCGTTGAATACCGATTGTACTGCAGAGACCTTTTTTAGCACCAAGTTTCATTTCTAATAAAGAATATCGTAATTTGTCGATTAAGTTGATCAAAATCTTTTATTTCAATTTATTTTTTAAATTAAAGGTGTGAAAACTGTCACATTAAACAGGGTTTAAGCCATTTATTTGAAAACATTTGGTTTTAAGTCCAGGGGTCTTCTACTCCACGGTTTCCCAAAATAAAAGAACTATATTAAAACTAAACTCTCCTTTCTTTTATTTAAAATATCGGTTCGTTACCTTCTGCATTTAGTTTTGGAATTTTCTAATTCGGTTTAAAAAAATTCCTGCCGCCCATTTATTTTTGCACTCTACTGTGCAACCATATTTGTTCTTCTTTTGATAAACTATTTTGATTCGAAATAGTTTATCAAAAGAAGCCCAAAAATTTTTCCACTGAACCCACCCCAGCTGAGCAGCCGTGGCGACCGAAACGCAACTTGGTTTAGCCAAACCAAGCTGAGTTTGGTAGAAAGGTGTCAAGTTTTTTGAATCATTGACACCTTCCTACTTTACGAGATTTGATCGGTTAACCTACCAAACAAATTCTGCATTGTCGCCACATAGACTCCGATGGATTCATCTTTGCCTTGTGTGCGACGCCTAATCTCCTCGAGAAGCTGATCATCATAGTTCGGTGGCAAGAATTCAAGTTTCAACTCCTTGACCAGTTCTTGCCACGAACCAACCGAAATCCTAATCGCCCTAAACCAAATAAACGCTTTCCCTACAAAAAGTTCTACGGCTGCCTTAAAAAATTGGTTTTCTTAAACCCCCTTAGCCTGTCTCAACTCCTCAACTCTTTCTAAGAACGAGTTAACTGAGGCACCACAGCGCTCACCAGTGAACTTTACATCCCACTTCGCCAAATTTTGGAACATTTCTGCACTCACTACATTCACTACTTGCCCCCCTCTATCCTCGCTCCTATTGTCTGCCTCTTTTATAACTGTCGATGCACTGGCAGAAGTGTTCACCGACTTACTTCTCCGAGGTTCACTTTCCCTGTCAAGTTCCTTTCCCACTGAACTCTTTTTCGTCTTCTGTTTAGCTACCTGTACTTCCTCTTCTTCTTCCTCATTTTTCTCTTCTTCATCATCATCATCATCATCATCATCATCATCATCATCATCATCATCATCATCATCATCATCTAAATCCGCCAAAGCACTTAAAAATCTGTTTTTCAACCCTGACCTACACTTCTCCTGTGACTCATTTTCAGGGACCGACCTATCCATCCTACGTAACCCCCACTCAATCTTCGTTAAAATTTGTAGATACTCCTTCTCCGACTTCGGAGGATTTTCTAAAAGTTTCGCGATTTCTCCTAATTTATTCTCTACGGCCACCTGATCCACATCAAAAGTGAATGGGTAAGCTGGAGCTACAAAAGAAGCCCTATGCTGTAATTTCAAAGCGGCCCTAAGCGTCTTACGCATCTCCTCAACAGTCCCTAACGCTAAACCCCTACTCTCAATTTCGTTAGAAATTTCCTCCTGTGTCAATCTATTTATTTGGCTAACGTCCATTTTTCAAAAAAAAAAAAAACAAAAAAAAAACAGAACAAAAAAACTAAGCTCAAAACCGAAAACCCAAAAAAAATTAAAAACTAAATTATTCCCAAAAACAACTCTAAATTCTCACTTTAAAAAAAAAACACCTTTTCCAAAAATAATAAAAAAACAAAATCGCTAATTAAATAAAAATTTAAAATTTACGCAAAAAAAAAAAATAAAAGCAAAAAAAATATTTCACTGAAAAAAATTGGTCAAAATGTTTTACCTAAATGCTATGAAAAATTAAAGGGGCAACCCTGAAAATGAATAAAATTATTTTGACCAAACGTCAAAAAATAAACACAACAAAAAATTAAAGCTATGAGTTAGAGTGCGACGACGCTACTCTCAACTCAAAATGGATGGATAAACAAACTACTTACGATTTTCTTTTTTTGGTTCTATTATGTATGGTTTGTATCCGTTTGATATGGCTATTTGTTTGATTGTTAAGACTTCATTATTGTAGTCTTGTTGGTTGGTAGGATATCTATTTGTCTGGTTGTGCCGTCAAATATGATTAATGTGTCGTCTACGTATCTTGCATATTTTTATTGTGGTGTGGGTTTAATTCGGATAAAATGTTTTTGTTTTCATAATAGTTGAGATAGATATCTGCCATTAACCCGCTGAGGGGTGATCCCATTGCGAGTCCTTCGGTTTGTGTGTAGTATTTGTTGTTAAATGTGAAGTAATTTTGTTTGAGTGTTATTTGTAATAATGATATTAATTCTTCTATTTGTTGTTTGTTAATTTTTGCTGTATGGGTTAGGTTGTCTTTTAATATTTTAACTGTCTCTTCTATGGGTATGTTTGTGTACATGTTTGTGACGTCTAGTGAAATTAATTTGTATTATGGTAATATGTTAAGATTTTTTGTTTTTTCTATTAGTTCGGTGTAGTTTTTTATGCTTTTATTGTATTTGATGGTGATATTAGTTTTTATGATTTTTTGTAATTCTTTGGCCACTTTGTAACATGGTGCGGTAGTATAATTGATGAGAGGTCGTATTGGAGTTCCGTAAAAAAATTACCAAAAATTACAAAGACCACAATAAATTATTAAACAAATACATAAAAGACATACATAACCTAAAAACATAAAACAAAAATTAATCCATAATAAAGCCATGATAACAAAAGCAGACAAAGGAAACACAGTAGTCCTAATCAACCAACAAGAATACATAGATAAGACTCACACTTTCTTACTTGAAAACAATATTCAACATATACCCAAAGACCCAACCAAAACATATGTCAAAGAAATAAACCATGGTCTCAATAAATGCAAACAAATATTTTCCAACACAAACATAATAAAATTTAAACAACCAAACGCACAAGCACCAAATTTCACAGGTCCACCTAAAATACACAAAAACGGAACTCCAATACGACCTCTCACCAATTATACTACCGCACCATGTTACAAAGTGGCCAAAGAATTAAAAAAAATCATAAAAACTAATATCACCATCAAAAACAATAAAAGCATAAAAAACTACACCGAACTAATAGAAACAACAAAAAATCCTAACATATTACCCCAATACAAATTAATTTCACTAGACGTCACAAACATGTACACAAACATACCCATAGAAGAGACAGTTAAAATATTAAAAGACAACCTAACCCATACAGCAAAAATTAACAAACAACAAATAGAAGAATTTATATCATTATTACAAACTAGCTGAAAACCCGTCGAAAACGACGGTTATTTATGGCGTCTACTTTTATTAAGGTTCAAATAGTTTGCACTGAAAGGTGTCGGACAGTAATAAGGATGGTAACCATTGACTTTTCTTAAAAAAATAGATGAAATCACATCAACTTCCCCTGAGAAGCAGATTTTTTTTAAGGCGAAAATCTCAAAAGACACTATGTAGTCTTCCAATTTTCCTACAATAGTAGTTTGAGATTTTAACGCCACTAAAAACACCTTAAGCCAATCCTACTAAATAAGTTATCTATCTCGAAGATGATTAAGTACCAGTTGTACAGTAGCGGTTCAGCACTGAATCTAGGGCATTGTATTGTACAATATGTTTAGATCATAGCTACTTGGCACTTATATATGTATGTACATTGTACATACATAAACATTGAACTAAGAAACTTATGTGCATTATATAAAATATGCCTGATAAGAGATCGTTTAGAACATAAAACAATTTATTGACAAAAGGCTCATGACTGAAAATTGATTAGAAAAGGACAGAAAGATATAAAGTGTGCTGTATTTATGTGCAAATAATTTTTTTTTTAGTTTTGACAGGTATTCATATAGTATAGTATTCAAGTTCAGGCAGTTAAAAAAAGCTTTATAAGAATTTTTGTGTTTATGAATTTCATTGAGCATTATTAAGATGGAGGAATGGCAGCACTAAATACTTCCCGCCACTTCCTGCAGATTAGTGTCTAGTTTGTTTTGTATTGTATTTGCACGTCTGTTAATGATATGCTTTTGTTCTTCTTCATTAAGGCGAAATCAATCGCATGAGAATTGAGATTGAGAATACCTACCCTGTGTTATATTTGTCTAATAAAGAAAAAAAGGCAACAAGTATAATATTCACACTTATCTTTATTTAATAATTGGAGGAGTGTTCTCGACGGTGGTAGAATTCAAAAGAGGGCGAGATTACATTTTATTCTTACTATATCTATATCTCTACAATCAAAGTGACATTTACAATATGTCACTCATCGATATTCGATAACAGAGATCATTGACAATATACTTTAAGTGTTGCCATTGTATGCAAATTATAAAAAGTACTTTAAGTATTTAACAATTTTCCCCCTCAAAGAAAAATGAGGCATATACTATAAGCTACTTCAAAAGTTACATATGAGTTTAATTAGTGAAATTCAATTTATTTACATATGATGTTAATGTAACAATCGTAAAATAATCATGATGTAAATTATATAAGTATACAATATAATAATTTTAACTAACTACTAATCTATCCACAGGCTTCCTTATCCTATTACTTCTGCGTATTTGCACAGGTGTATTTTCGAAAACCATCAAATCTTTTTCTGGCTTTTTTTCCATATTATTGTTTACCACTATATCTGAACTAGTTGTTGAAAGAGGATGTTGCTGCTCCTCTGGAACTTCACTGGGATACATTTCTTCAGAAACATGGCTACCTGCATTTAACATTTGATCGACATGTCTATGGACCGTTTTTCCATTGTCAAGTTCGATGTTATAATGCAACACACCTTGCCTTTTATCAACTTTTCCAAAGTTCCATTTGTCCTTGCCAATGTAATTTCTAACAGCAACTTTTTCCCCCTTCAAAAATTCTCTGGCTTTATAGTTATTATTATAAGTTTTGACTTCAATTTGATTTTCAGGTAATAACAATGAAAATTTTGAGCGAATAGGGTAGTTAAATAGGATTTCAGATGGTGACTTTTTCGTAACCGGGTGAGGGGTAATACGATATTGTAAAAGAATGTTATTAAGCTTTAGTTCTAAATCTTGATTGCTCTTTAATAAACATCGCAATTTATTTTTAAGCGTTTGTACATAACGCTCTGCCTGCCCGTTTGTGGCAGGATGATAAGGTGCCGTACGTTTGTGTACAATATTACTTGCATCACAAAAATTTTTAAATTTTATATTTGTAAATTGAGCACCATTATCAGTACAAATGACTTTTGGTAAACCAAAAGTAGAAAATATTTTTCGCAATATGGGTATGGTCGTATCCGTAGTTATATTTTTCAAAATATGGATTTCGGGCCATTTGGAAAAAGCATCTACTAGAATAAAAAAAAATACTCCCATGAAAGGGCCTGCAAAATCCATGTGGACCCGCTCCCAAGGACTAGAAGGATAACACCAATGATGGACCTCAACTTTTTGTGGATTATTCCTTACTTTATAACAACTTGTACAATCTTGCACATACTCTTCAATTTGCTGATCAATTTTTGGCCACCAACAAAAACTACGAGCAAGCTCTTTCATTCTCGTAACGCCAAAATGAGATAAATGCAAGTCTTTAAGAACAATTTTTTGAAATTTACTCGGAATAACCACACGTAGTCCTCTCATAATGCAACCACTTTGAATCGAAAATTCATCCTGGTTAATACCAAAACGAAAACTTGCATTTATCTGTGTACCCTTCTGGATACCTTCAAGTAACTTACTTAATGACGGGTCTCTTGCAGTTTCTTCTGCAATTTCCTTTGCAGTAATTGGCATTGTTTCTATTTGACTGATTTCGAACAAATCCGATTCTTCCAGCGTCATGCAATTTGCTGCTGGAATGGGCAGCCGTGACATGGCATCGGCATTTCCATTTTGTTCCGAACGTTTGTATTTAATAGTATAGTTAAATCCTTGCAAATATATTGCATAATGCTGCATACGCGTGGCTGACATATGTGGTAAGCTTTTGTCTGCCGAAAATATTTGTACCAGCGGCTTATGGTCGGTATACAGAATGAAATGACGTCCAAATAAAAATTGATAAAATTTTTTTACACCATAGATGATTGCGTACGCCTCTTTGTCAATCTGTGACCACTTGCGCTGAGAGTCCATTAGTGTCTGGGAAGCAAACTGGATAGGCCTATCACTGCCATCTGGGTATATATGGGACAACACTGCTCCAACACCCACTGGCGAAGCATCGGTCGATAAGCACAAAGGCTTATTTATTTCATAATGAACCAAGAACCTATCCGAAACTATTTCCTTTTTTATTGCTGTAAAAGCGTTTTCACATTCCGCACTCCATTTAAAATAGTTATTTTTCCTTAATAACACGTGTAAAGGCTCGAGTACCTCAGAAAGGTTTCGAAAGAACCTACCGTAGTAATTGACTAAACCTAACAAAGATCGAACCTCAGATACATTTGTCGGGCGTGGAGCCTTCGCAATAGCATCTGTTTTACTTGTAGTCTTATGGATCCCATTCCTATCTATCTTAAACCCGCAGTACTCTATGGAATCTTTAAAATAGTCAGATTTTTCAGAATTTATTCTCAAACCAAAAGTACTTAAACGCTTAAACACTGCTTCTAATCTAGACAGGTGTGTTTTGTTGTCCGGGCCTGTGACGCATATGTCATCAATAAACACTCCTACACCCTCGATTCCAGCTAAAATCTCTTCAATTTTCTTTTGCCACTTGGCAGGTGCACAGCTGAGACCATACCAAAGGCGAGTGCATTTAAAAAGGCCTAAAAATGTGGACAACGTCAATTTCTTTTGATCCTCCTCCCTCACTTTCCATTGCAAATAAGCACGTCGAAGGTCAACCTTCGAAAATTTTTCCCCACCATTCATCGCATGAAAAAGCTCGTCTATTGTGGGAAGAGGATGTTCTATTGCCACCATAAATTTATTTAAGGTGATTTTGAAATCTCCACAAAGGCGTATTTTTCCATTTGCCTTTACTATAGGAACAATGGGGGTCGCCCAATCACTGTGATCTACTTTCTTAAGAATTCCTTGAACTACTAAATTTTCGATCTCTTTTTTAATCGGGTCACGCAGTGCAAATGGTACCGGCCGATGCTTAATAAAAACTGGTTTTGCATTAGGGTGCAATTCTATCGAAACCGGTTCCCCCTTGATTTCTCCTACATCGTCACTAAATAATATAGCATACTGCTTTAATAGAATTGGCAATTCAGGTGGGACACTTGAAACTTTGGACAAATTTTTAACTTCATAACTTTTATTTACCTGGTTACTCTTTTTAATTGTGTTTAAATCGCATGTTTCGTCAAACATTTTTATTATTGTAGCACCATTAAATGCAAATAGCCATTCTCTTCCGAACAGTGCATGTTTATCCGTATCCACGATGTACAGTTGTAATTTTTTTTTCATTGTGTTCTGCGTTTTGATGTTTTCCAGAGCAACAGCAACCTCTGCAACACCTATAACATTTAAGAGAGCATTATTGTAAGTACTTAATTTGATTTTAGAATTTTGAATAGGCAAATTTTTAAAATGTGTAAGAAATTCTCTATAACTCATTACCGACACGCCGGCCCCACTATCTATTTCCATCTTAATAATTTTATTTTCTATTCGTACATCTATCCATAATTTTTTCTGAACTTCATCTTTCTCACTTAACGTGTTAATGTATACTATAGGTTCTTCTTCGCTTTGCTCGTAGTCATCTTCCAATTGATTTATGTGTTGCTTTTTATTTTTATTTCGTTTTTTTAAACACACTTTTGCCAGATGACCACGTACATTGCAAAAATTACAAACCGTATTAAGGTGAAAACATACACTAGCAAGATGTGGACCGTCGCATCGGAAACACTTTACTTGTTTTTGATTTTTGACAAATTTACTCTCCTGATTCTGAACACGTGGTTTCGGCAACTTGTAGTCATTAGTACTTTGGTGTCCTGATGAAAAATTCCTATTGTATCGCTCTCTTCTGTTTGGGTTTATCGCATGTATTGAAGTTTTATAGCTCGCTGTCTCGTTGAGTTGTACGGAGTTGTGTTGTGACATCTCTAAGCTGGTAGCGATCTCTACAGCCTTCTCAAATGTGAGACCCTTCGTCTCCAACAATCGATCCTTGATACGTTTGTCTCTTATGCCACAGACGAGTTGGTTTCGTAAAGCTGTCATCAAATAGGTTCCAAAATTACAATTAATGGCCATTTTACGTAAGGTTGCTATGTAATCCCGAACCGATTCGCCTTCTATTTGTTCTCTATGGTGGAATTTATAATATTCGGCCACTTCTAAAGGTTGAGGGTTGTAATGTTCCTTCAGTGTTTTTGTCAGGTCCTTGTACGTTTTGCTTTCGGGTGTCTCTGGAGATATTCCGTCACAGAGTAGGTCGAACGTATTTGGACCTATATAATGCAGTAGGTAATTAACTTTTATTTTCTCATCTTTAATATTGAAAATCGCAAATGCTCCTTCCAGGCGTTGCAGCCATCGTTCAAATTTGCTTTTCGTCTCATCGAAAAATTCAATCGAAAAATTTGGCGGAACTCCACCAGCATTTCCCTCAACACGCTCTCCTCCACCAGCTCCACCAGCATTGTCCTCAACAACCATTTGCACAATTTAATATTTTGCGAAAGTTAGCAAAAGGCAAACACAAAAAAAAAATATATATTTTCCACGAAAATATGCAGCAGCAGTCCAATTCAACGAAAATATACAGCAGCAGGCCAATTCCAAAAACAGCAATGTGAAAAAAAAAATGCAGCAGCAGGCCAATTCCAAAAACAGCAACGAAAATATGCAGCAGCAAATTCGATGTACCCCAAATTTATGTGCACTACCAATTAATCTTTTCTTTTTTAGACAAATTAGATAATTTGGAAAAATCCCATCCTCGTCGCCAGTTGTTATATTTGTCTAATAAAGAAAAAAAGGCAACAAGTATAATATTCACACTTATCTTTATTTAATAATTGGAGGAGTGTTCTCGACGGTGGTAGAATTCAAAAGAGGGCGAGATTACATTTTATTCTTACTATATCTATATCTCTACAATCAAAGTGACATTTACAATATGTCACTCATCGATATTCGATAACAGAGATCATTGACAATATACTTTAAGTGTTGCCATTGTATGCAAATTATAAAAAGTACTTTAAGTATTTAACACCCTGAGCGGTACAATACTTGTAAATGTATAGGTTTCTGTTCAGTGTTCAGTGAAGGTTACCATAAAAATGTACCTAATTCCAATTGGAATTAAAAAGAGGATAGGTGATATAATATTATGCTGTTTATCATTATCATAGACTTCGTGAATGAAGAATGCTCTTACAAACGATCTTAACCTTAGAGTCAAAAAAGGGAAATAAAAGGAAAAGAGAAAAGCAATTTTCTTTAAAATACATTCACATCACACTCCAACTGTATCAACAAAGTTCTTTTGAAACGTTATAATAACGTGTTGTTTACGTTATTATTTAGAACTCAGAATTAAGAGGTCAGAGCTCACTTAAACTCACAGTTGGATTAAGAGAATGATTCCACTTAGATTCCAGTTAGTTATATGCATAGAATAGTTATGGGGTTGTAAACTTTGGCATAGCTACTATACGGCAGATGTCATGTTTTTTCTATGTGCATTGATGTGCATTTATAAAGCATAGCAAAAACAAAGCTACTACCCACTAGGGGTCTCTGAAAATGAAAACATAGCACCATTTGATTCGATTCGATTCGAAAAAACATTGCATACAACTGGCTATTATTATATAGGGGATAACACTCAAACAAAATTACTTCACATTTAACAACAAATACTACACACAAACCGAAGAACTCGCAATGGGATCACACCTCAGCGGGTTAATGGCAGATATCTATCTCAACTATTATGAAAACAAAAACATTTTATCCGAATTAAACCCACACCACAATAAAATCATATATTATGCAAGATACGTAGACGACACATTAATCATATTTGACGGCACAACCAGACAAATAGATATCCTACAGAAATATATAAATAACATAAACAATAAAATCAAATTTACTTCGGAAATTGAAAACAACAACACAATTAACTTCCTAGATCTAAGTATCACAAAAACCAATAGCAAACTTAAATATAAAATATTCCGAAAACCAACAACAACAGACATCGTCATCCATAACAATTCCCACCACCCGTATTCCCAAAAAATATCAGCTTTTAATGCTTTAATTGATCGCCTCATAAACGTACCCATGGACCAACAAGACTACAATAATGAAGTCTTAACAATCAAACAAACGGATCAAACCATACATAATAGATAAGTTAATCAATAAAAAGAAAGAGAAAATTAAAAACAACAACAAAAATGATAATAACAATAACAATAACACAGAGAAACATTACATTTCAATTAATTACACCAACATACTACCTCACATAATACACAACGAACTAAATAAACATAACAAACAAGTTTCATACAAAACCAATAATAACATATCCAAAATACTCAAACAAAAAACATCAAAAGACACAAAAAATTGTTCAGGTATTTATAAAATAAATTGCAACGAATGCGATAAATTTTATATCGGACAGACCGGAAGAACCTTTAATGACAGACTCATAGAACATCTACCTAAATACAATACCAAATCAAAATTTGCACTTCACCTAATAGAAAACAATCACAATTACACCAATTTCGAAACTTATCTAACACCACTACATTATTGTAAGAAAGGGAGAAACATGGACGTTCTCGAAGAATACGAAATATATAAGGCAAGCAAAATAGAACGAGACAACATTTTAAATGACAAATTAACAATTAAAGGAAATATATTACACGACACTGCAATAAATAACCAAAACAAGCACAATAGAATAAAAGGGACAAACACATATCATATTACACATAATAATTATTAATCATTCATCACCAACAACAAAACAAATCATAGACGAGACAACAACATTATTGGCAGTCAATCATAAACGCCCGATGATGAACTTCTAGTTCGAAACGCGTCGCGTCAACGTAATAAATTTATAAAATATTGTGATATAATTAAAGACAATAAAAATTTTAAATAAATAAATAAGTAATTTGTTTTTATTTAAATTTCAAAAAATAATTAAAAAACACAATATGGAGACTCATACACAACATAATACTCTGGATATTCTTTAGCTGAGTATATTTAATCAAACTAACGCATTAATAATCGAAATAAACTTGATTATTATAACGTTTTTGAATTATCCGTTGTTAACTGTTTATTTTGAAGGTAACAAAACGATTCTTGTGTGGTTGCTAAGTGAACTCATCCTATTCTGGTGTCGATCTTGTGATTTGCACAAGTTTAAATATCGAGCCCTTGAATTTATGTTTAATCAGAAACAGTGTACATCATTAATTCTAAGTGGTTCCTCTCTGTACGTTTCTGGGACGACCTCGAACAATATTTTTTCATTTGTCCGCCATTTTCAAAGTTCGAACCCTGCGCTAAGTAAAAGAGTTCTAACTTGCTCATAGATACTAAAGATTTCCTCCGGCGAATCTCGTCCACTGATTAAGTCGTCCATATAAAAATCCTCGTTCAAAACATTAGATCCCAATGGAAATTTCAATACCCCTTCTTCTGAGAGAGTTCTGAGACAACGAGTAGCTTAATAAGGAGCGGAAGTGGTCCCATAAGTAACCCTGTTTAATTGGTAAACCTTTAAATCATCTGACCGATTTTCCCTCCAGAGAATGCATTGATATTTACGATCCTTTTGATCCATTAGTATCTAACGATACATTTTCGAAATATCTGCTGTCAATGCGAATTTGTAGCAAAGAAAACGGAAAACAATTGAATAAAGATCATCTTTCATGATAGGACCTTTCAATAAAATGTCAGTGAGAGACTTCCCAGATGAAGTTCTGGCACAGCAATCGAAAACGACCCTCAGTTTTGTAGTTGAAGAATCTGGTCTTAGCACATACTGATGGGAGCAAAAGTATCTCATCTGTTTAGCCTCATTGAAACTAACTTCTGACATATGTCCAAGATTCTCGTATTCCTTTATAAAATTCACATATTGAGCTCTCATAATGGTATTCATCTCAAGTCTTCTTTCTAATGACATAAATCTATTTTTTACGATTTCAAAAGATTCTCATAACGCTGATGGGTCTTCTTTGAATGGAAAACGTACGGAAAGACTTCTGTGACTCCAAGTCCGAGGATCTTTGAGATTTTTGTTTTTACTGTATACTTTAGTTTATATAATTATAAACATACATATAAATCGCCAGAGAAAACATTTAAATTGCGGATTTGTGAAAGTGCTTCGCTGAACAAAAGCAAAAAAGAAAAGTAAAAATGAAGAAGTGAAATTGAAGCTATATAAGAATCCAAGAACATTTTTTTTTTATTAGTATAAAAGATTAAGTTCACCAGTCATTTTTTTTTTAAATTAATTAATTTTTTTTTTGCAAACATTGGTATGGTGTAAGTGATTTTAGTACTGAGTTTGATAATTAATTTTTTTAAAGAAACTAGCGTTCTCTACAAGATAACTGAACCAGTTCTTCGTAGTGCTGCCGGCAGGACAACGAGGGACCCGGAAAGTAATAAGTCATAAGTATTGCGACCAGAAGGTCCTTTTTTAAAATTATTAAATTCAGTCAGCATTGCACCATAAATTTTTCCAATTAGGTTAGATTAATATACATAGTTTTTTTATTATTATCTATAAATTTTTTTTTTATTAGTTTTAAGAATTTAAAATTTGAAATTTTAAGATAAGTCACACAGTTCGAGAGCTCAATTTTTGTAATACAAAATTTTAAATATATAAAATAATGTGAAAAGAACTTGCATTACGAATTGCTAATCTTTTTCAGCTAAAGGTGTGTGGAGGCGGACAAAGCCGCCCTGATGGAAATTCCGGTAGTATAACATGACCAACTGACTTTACTCTACAAACATTTTGCGACTGGTTGGTCATTTTAGGGGTTACTTACGAGCATCGGCCATGAAAGTAACATCAGGAAGTACCTTTCAGATACTTGCGTGGGTGGGCCAGGCCTTCGCCAAAACCATCAGACGAGCGCATGGGATTCTGTAGTACGATACCGAAGTTATTTTGGGCCTCAAATCCGTAAGGTCTCGTTGGGCGCCATTTTTGCGTTGGGCGCCATTGTTGCGAGTCAGGGTTCCACGGGGGACTTACTTTGGGAAAATAGAAGGGTGGTGGCACTCTTGTCGTTGCACGTGGAATCGGGGGTGGTTTTTTGCCGCTTCCACTTATCCCTCCTGCTCGAAAATCAAAATTATCGTGCTAGAAAAAAGAAGAAAGTTAAAGAAAAGGAAGAGGAGTTTTGACAAGGAATGATGCTACGTTAAAAGGTATGAAACGTTACCACAAATTGAAGGACTTTGACGCTACCTGAAGGAACATATAAGTATAGTCCTTTTAAGATTGAACTTACTTAACTAAACCTACCTAAAATAATGAATAATAAAAAAAATTTAATTTCCCATCACCAAAAATATAAAAAAAAAAAAAAATGAGATCCCATCACCAGATAATAAAAATGAAATCAAAAATACCTCCACCAAAGTAAAATTCGTTTATTCCAATTTGATCTTATATAATCCCTTAAAACTACCTTAATCTAAGCCCTAAAACTAAAGCACTTTACTTTCTTATCCCCCTCCAGTTATCGTACTACAGAATCCCAAGCGCCCGTCTGATGGTTTTGACGAAGGCCTGGCCAACCCACCCAAGTATCTGAAAGGTACTTCCTGATGTTACTTCCATGGCCGATGCACGTAAGTAACCCATAAAATGGCCAACCAGTCGCAAACTGTTTGTAGAGTAAAGTCAGTTGGTCATGTTATAGTACCGGAATTTCCATCAGGGCGGCTTTGTCCGCCTCCACACACCTTTAGCTGAAAATAATTAGCAATTCATAATGCATGTTCTTTTCACATTACTTTATAAATTTAAAATTTTGTAAATTCTTACAAAAATTGAGCTCTCTGTAAAAAATTAATAAAATGTTTTCTTATCTTCCCTTTTTTTCTTTGTTCGTTGATTAATTTGGAATCACTCACATTAATGAATTGTCTAGTACATAACTGTCTAGTACATAACTCAAGTATATATTCATCTCTTTTCATTTACTTTTATGTAAAAGCCTTTACTGTTTTCTAATTGCCTATATAAGCTTCTATAAACTGTTTTATTAGTTAGTTAACAAATTGTTTTTGACCCGATAGAAATCGGATATTCTCTTTATAAATAAAACTTATAAAAATTTTCTCAAAAATCGTTTTTCATTTTCCCGGAAATTTAGAATATTTTCTTCGTGTTGCCGTAACCCGGGAAGTCATTGGAAAAACAGATTTAATAAGTTGATAGAAAGTTATCGCCGGACATTTATTTATACTCGAAATAATTTTGCGATCGTTAAAAATGGAATTTCAAACACGTGCTGGTTTTCGCAGTCAAATTACAAAGATTGTCAACGAAGCGACAGAATACTTAAAATCTAATAACTCGCGTGAAATAGAAGATTTGTCTGCGTTATATACAATTGAAGAAGAACTTTCTTCATATCTACAGCGTCTTACAACAGCTTAAGCAAATCTAAATGTTGTAAATAAAGATATTCAGGCCAAACTCCTAGACGACACAAATCCGGAAAGAATTGCCGAATATGAAGATGCTGTTGCAGGTATGATTGCTCGGCTTGAAGTTCGTCTTGCAAAAATAAGACGACGTATCGAGCCTGCGCCCCCCCTGCGACAATACTATACGTTCATCAACCACGAGAAATCAGTGCACTAAGCTTCCTAAAATGCAACTCAAACGGTTCTCTGGAGATTATCAGGAGTGGATACCTTTTTGGGAAAATTTTCGATCTGCAGTGCATGAAAATGAATCGCTAACGGGCGTCGAAACGTTTATTTTCTTGCAATCTGTGCTAACAGGCAAGCGGCAAAAACTATCGCAGGCTTAACTCCCTCTGATGCCTGTTATGATGGAGCTATTTCACTCTTGCAAGCAGAATACGGGGATACGGATAAGCTTTTAGATAAACTGATGCAGACACTAATGGGTTTACCAACTGTACCTCGTAGAACTGATGCGGCAGCATTGAGACAGTTGTACAACACTGTGATGGCTTCTAGCCGTTCACTCACAGCTTAAGGTGTACCATCATCACACTATTACATAATGCTGAAAACAGTTCTTCTTAAATGCATGCCCAACGAGCTACGTATTGACTATCACCGTGTTCATAAAGAATTAGCTGTAGCGGAAAAAGGGAAATAGACGGCTGAATTATCAGATGATAGCAGTTCTACTCTGTCTTTTGACGGAGACAAGCAAGTGAAAAACATTTTAAGATTTTTAAAAAAAGAAGTTGAGTCTATAGAAAGAGCAGCAGTCGCAAAATCTAGTTGTAAATCACAAATTTATCACACTCAACCAACTACGGCGGCGGGTCTTCTCACACCCACTTGAATCTCTAGCTCTATATGCTTCTTCTGTAAATCTGCTGAGCATTCGACCAAAGAGTGCGATTGCACTCACACTATACACGAAAAGAAATAAAATGCTCAAAAAACACGGCAGGTGTTTCAGATGCACACACAAGGGCCACACTGTGAAGTTTTGCCGAGGTAAGTTAATGTGCAAAAAGTGCAAGCATATGCATTCTACTGCTTTGTGTAGAGGAGAAGCATCGTCAAAGCCAAATAACGCAGAAAGTGCGAGCAGTACATCAACCTTAATGTCAACAAATTATTTTTCATCTGCAAATAATTATTCAGCCAAAATCTCTACAATTGTTTTCTTGCAGACGGCACGAGTTTTTCTTTGCTCACATCAGACAGCTGATCACGATTTATTTGTCCAACTGATTATTGACGGTGGCAGCCAAAAGACATACATCAGAGAAGACGTCGAAAATAAATTAAAGTTACCCATCATTGGCTTCGTATATATAAGCGTCATACCTTTCGGTAGCACAGGAGCTCCAAATTTAAAGAAATTAAAGACGGCTAGGCTCACGATCAAAAGTCTATTTAGTAAATGCGAGATAGAAATTGTAGCTGTGGTTGTTCCCGAAATTTGTATTGACACCCTGCCTGCCCCCAAGGATTATTGTACACCACAAATAGAAAGTTTACGCTTAGCTGACACAAACTTTGATGGTCGTGAACAAACGGAAGGTTTTAGTGTCTTGATCGGAGCAGATTATATTTGGGAAATCACTACAGGAAAGTATCAGCGTTTGGCCAAAGGATTGACGGCTGTTGACGCCATATTTGGGTGGACGCTTCAGGGCCCTTATACCTCAGAATATTTTTGTAATTCATTGAATAAAAATATTTCTTCCCTTTGCAGTTTTTCTCTTTTCGAAAATATGTGGAATATGGAATTACTGGGCATTTGAAATGATGAATCTGAGATGAAGGTTTTTACTGCAGAGCTCCAAACAAAATGCATCCGGAAGACTTCGACGAGGTATGAGGTGATCCTACCCTGGAAGCAAATTAATTATCAGATGGAGACAAATAAAGAAATGGCGTTATCCAGACTAAACTCATTAACGAGACGATTATCCAGGGAACCACAAAAACTTTTGGATTACGATGTGGTTATGCGAGAGCTGATTTCATTTGGCTGCGCTAAACGAGTGCCCGATCAAACGGACGGCTCATATTATATGCCCCATTGTGCTGTTTATCGTCCCGAGAAGGCCACAACCAAGATTCGGATTGTTTTTGATGCGTCTTCGCATGTTCCAGGTAAACTTTCCTTAAATGATTGTTTGTGGACGGGATCGAATTCACTCGCCGATATGTTTAAAATATTGTTGCATTTTCATCTGGGAAAAATTGGACTCGTTGCTGACATTGAGAAGGCATTTTTAAAAATTGCTCTAGCTGATAAGGACCGTGACAGTCATCGATTTTAATGGTTCGCTGATGGAGTTCTGCCTTCGAGGGACCTGCCACCTATCCAAGAGTTCCATATGACACGTGTTACATTTGGTGTTACGTCCAGTCCCTTTTTGTTGTCGGCCACCATAGATTAAAATCTTCAAATAATGTCAGACGCGTTTCCCAACACATGTGATCGGCTACAAAAATCTTTTTATATGGATGATTTGGTCACCAGCGTCACCAATAGAGCCGAAGCAGAGCTGTTTTATCGTGGATCAACACAAGTTATGGATCCTGCCTGTATGAACCTTAGGAAGTGGGTAAGCAATGATGGTGATGTTCGGAGTTCTCTAGGCCTACAAAATGAGGTCAGCATTCAAACTGTTTTGGGTGTAAGATGGAATATTTTGAGCGATGACCTTAATATTAATCCAGAGGATTAACGTAACGTTTTGAAAATAATAGCTCGAATATATGACCCTTTGGGTTATGTAAATCCAGTTGCAATTCGCCTTAAGATTCTTTTTCAGTCTCTATGGAAACAAAAGCTCAAAGGATCAACCTATTGGGGATGATTTTCTCAAGGAATGGAGTATTTGTGTGAAGGATCTTGATCAAATTGGAGATCTCTCTTTTCCAAGATGGCTGGGAGTAGGTGTCCACTAAAAAAACACAGAAATGCATAGCTTTGCCGATGCAAGTCAAAAGGCCTTTGGAACGGTTGCTTTTTTGAGCATTGAGGGTTCTGGAGATGAAGCTCAGGTGAGATTTGTTTGTTCTAAAGTGCGAGTGGCCCCGTTAAAAGAAACTAAGACAGATGAAATCAGTCTACCAAAGTTGGAACTTGCTGCTGCACTAGTAGCTGCTAGGTTGTGCGCCTACTTTAAGAAATGTCATATCCTATGCGAAAACTTTTATCTATATACTGATTCGCAGATAGCTTTATATTGGATCCATGGAGACGTTCGACGATGGAAGCCGTTTGTTTGTAATCGTGTGAAGGAGATGAAAGATCTTACAATCAAAACGGATTGGCGACATTGCTCTGGGTCTGAAAACCCAGCGGACTTAATAACTAGGGGGATTTCACATCAACAGTTTTCTTCGTCCACGCTGTGGAAAGAAGGTCCGCATTGGTTAAAAGGAAATAAATCGGACTGGCCTTAATCGAATCAGCCTTTTGATGCGGGAAATTCTACAATTTTGCTGGTTGCATCTAAGGATACTTCATCAACAAAATCAGAGCTTGGCTTAGGCCCGATTTTTTCTTATGAAAAGATAAGTTCTTGGAAGAGGCTTTTACGAATTACTTGCTATATATTTCGAACAGTTGACCTTATTTTTCTCAAAAGGAATCCTATATCGAGATTTCTTGGTGCCATGGAACTGCAGAAAACTGAAGACTATTGGATAAAGTACATTCAAAACCCTTATTTTACTAATGATATTTTGTCTTTGCAGGTCGGAAAATCACCTCGATCTTCGACCCTGCTAAATCTAAACCCTTTTTTGGAAAGTTCTGGATTTCTTCGCTTGGGTAGTAGGTTACAGCAACTAGACGAGCCGCTAGATGTCGTTAACCCTATAATTCTACCAAAAGGCTGTCATTTGAGCAAGTTAATAGCCAGCTACTTTCACGAACTCACACTTCATGGAGGAGTTAATACCGTCTTGACTAGGATGCGCGAGAAATTTTGGATGCCAGGCGGACGTCAACATATTAAAAGGGTCATAGCTAATTGCCGATTCTGTAGGAGATTGCGGGGGAAAGCTGCTTCACAACCATTTGCTCCATTACCCTTGGCTCGGATTATGGCTTCTCGACCCTTTGAAACTGTTGGAGTAGACTTCGCCGGCCCACTGTATACATCCAATGATGAAGAGAGAAGTCAGAAGGTATATATTATGATTTTACTTGTGCTACTGTTCGTGCATTACATTTAGAGTTGGTATCTGACCTCACCACTGAAAGTTGCTTTTTGGCTATCAGGCGCTTTATAGCCAGGAGAGGAGCTCCTAATGTTATCTACTCTGACAACGCAAAAACGTTCAAGAAGGCCGCCAATGATGTGAAATCGATCGGAGAAATTTTAAGTAGCGAAGTTTTTCATGGGTTTATTAGCAATCGAGGTATCATTTGGCGATTTAGTGTTGAAAGAGCACCATGGTGGGGTGGTTTTTGGGAGCGAATGGTCAAAAGCGTAAAAAACATCCTAAAGGCTACTATCTGGAAGGCGAATGTTAATAGCGACGAGCTATATACGCTTTTGACGGAAGCTGAACGTGTAATCAACATGAGACCTCTCACCTTTATCAGCAGTGATCTGCTCGACCTCTTTCCGCTTACACCCGAGCACTTTCTTACCGGTAGTTCGAGCAATAGTCAGCCTGAAAGCAACGATGGAAGCACTTCGTCTCTACTACGTGCAAAATGGATTGCGAAACTTAAATACACTTCTTTTCTTTGGAAAAGATGGAAATCTGAATATTTGGGTTTGCTGCGTTCGGCACATCATTCAAGCAGAACATTTTCAAAAGAAATTCGACCAGAAGACGTGGTCCTTGTTTATGATGCTGCTAAGCCAAGAATACATTGGAAACTGGCTATCGTGGAGATCTGTTATCCTGGGCGAGATGGTAAGGTGAGAGCAGCTGAAGTCCGCTTTGCTGATGGTAAAAAACTGCGACGAGTTAGCAACTGTATCCACTGGAGATTAGCGATCGAGATTTGGCGCGGGCGGAGGATGTAAAAAATTAATAAAAGGTTTTCAAATCTTCCCTTTTTTTTCTTTGTTGTTTGATTAATTTGGAATCACTCACATTAATGAATTGTCTAGTACATAACTAACTCAATTATATATTCATCTCTTTTTATTTACTTTTATGTAAAAGCCTCTACTGTTTTCTAATTGCCTATATTAATTAATAATTAATTTTTGGCATAACAGCTCCAAGCGGGGCCGGGGCCTGTGACTTACACTCTCAACCAATCCTGTGTGTGCGTTGATATTCTGCAGGAATGGAAGGGACCTACAATTTACCGCCGAATCCGAACGGCTAACAGAGAAGCACTTTCCATGACATTTATTACTCTTGGAGGATCTGTCACTTCCTCGCAAGAGGCAGTACCCCGGAAAAAAAACTTAAGGTGGCATCGTCAGGGATCGAACCCTGAACCTTCGGCGTAGCAGTCCGACACACTAACCACTACGCCACCGGGTACTACCTACTAATTGCCTATATAAGCTTCTATAAACTGTTTTCTCAGTTAGTTAACAAATTTTCTTTGACCCGATAGAAATCGGTTATTTTCTTAAATAAAACTTATAAAATGTCTCATAAATCGTTTTTCATTTTCCCGCAAATTTAGAATATTTTCTTCACTCTCTAACTGTGTAACTTATCTTAAAATTTCAAATTTTAAATTCTTGAAACTAATAAAAAAAAATTTATAGATAATAATAAAAAAACTATGTATATTAATCTAACCTAATTGGAAAAATTGATGGTGCAATGCTGACTGAATTTAACAATTTTAAAAAAGGACCTTCTGGTCGCAATACTTAGGACTTACTACTTTCCGGGTCCCTCGTTGTCCTGCCGGCAGCACTACGAAGAACTCGTTCAGTTGTCTTGTAGAGAACGCTAGTTTCTTTAAAAAATTTTATTATCAAACTCAGTACTATAATAACTTACACCTTTCCAATGTTTTCAAAAAAAACTATTTAATTTAAAAAAAATTACTGGAGAACTTAATCTTTTACACTAATAAAAAAAAAATTGTTCTTGGATTCTTATATAGCTTCAAATTCACTTCTTCAAATTTAAATTGTTCTTGGATTCTTATATAGCTTCAAATTCACTTCTTCAAATTTAATTTTTTTTTTGCTCTTGTTCAGCGAAGCACTTTCACAAATCCGCAATTTAAATGTATTCTCTGGCAATTTATATGTTGTATATAAACTAAAGTACATATACAAAACAAACAAAGAAGAAGTCTTTCCGTACGTTTTCCATTCAAAGAAGACCCATCAGCGTTAGGAGAATCTTTTGAAATCGTAAAAAGTAGATTTATGTCATTAGAAAGAAGACTTGAGAGGAATACCATTATTAGGGCTCAATATGTGAATTTTATGAAGGAATACGAGAATCTTGGACATATGTCAGAAGCTAGTTTCGATGAGGCTAAACAGATGAGATACTTTTGCCCCATCAGTATGTGCTAAGACCAGATTCTTCAACTACAAAACTGAGGGTCGTTTTCGATTGCAGTGAAAGAACTTCATCTGAGAAGTCTCTCAATGACATTTTATTGAAAGGTCCTATCATGAAAGATGATCTTTATTCAATCGTTTTCCGTTTTCTTTACGACAAATTTGCATTGACAGCCGATATTTCGAAAATGTATCGTTAGATACTAATGGATCCAAAGGATCGTAAATATCAATGCATTCTCTGGAGGGAAAAAGGGTCAGATAATTTAAAGGTTTACCAGTTAAACACGGTTACTTATGTGACTACTTCCGCCCTTATTTAGCTACTCGTTGTCTCAAAACTCTTTCAGAAGAAGGGGTATTGAAATTTCCATTGGGATCTAAAGTTTTGAACGAGGATTTTAATATGGACGACTTAATCAGTTGAGGAAAATCGCCGGAGGAAATATTAAGTATATATGAGCAAGTTAGAACTCTTTTACTTAGCGCAGGGTTCGAACTTTGAAAATGGCGGACAAATGAAAAAATATTGTTGAAGGTCGTCCCAGAAACGGACAGAGAGGAACCACTTAGAATCAGTGATGTACATATTATTAAGACTCTAGGAATCAAGTGGAATCCAACATCAGATGAGTTGCAGTACGTAATTCCAGAATTCAAATCCAAAACAAAAGTAATTAAGCGTACTATTCTCAGCGAGTTGTCTTCTTTATTTGACCCACTATGTCTTATTAACCCCGTTGTTGTTTAGGGCAAAATTTTGTTGCAAAGCCTTTGGGTAAAAAAGACCGATTGGGATGAATCAGTTCAATCTAGGATTTTCACTATTTTCACTGAGTGGCCAGTTTTTCAAGATCGTTCAAAGGAGATAGAATCAATCAAAATTCCCCAATACGTTTTATCATTGAACCCAACAAATATAAAACTCCATGGATTTTCAGATGCGTCTTTACGTGCTTATGGTTGTTGTGTATATTTGCGCACTATTGATGAAAATGGGCTTGTTTCTTGTAACCTAATAACAGCGAAGTCGAGAATAGCTCCAATCAAAACTCAAAGCTTGCCGAGGTTGGAATTATGTGCAGCGGAAATCTAAGCTTCGTTAGTGCCAAAAATCCTTCCAATTTTTTGTGTACACTTAGTTGAATCCATTCATCTCTGGACCGATTCAGAAATCGTTTGTGTTGGTTGTCAGCATATCCTTCTAGTTGGGAAATATTTATAAAAATCCAGCAGATATTGTATCTAGAGGGGCGTTTTTACTTGAATTAATGGAAAGCAGATGATTTTCGGGTATAAGATTCCTTGAATTACCAGAAGAGACGTGGCCTGAACAAAAAGATTTGGCCATGATAAAAAAAATACTCCATGCAATGTGGTTTTGTTGTCAAAGATTATAGATGAAACATATGAATAACACTTTTTTGCGTTTTAAATCTATTGACAAAATATATGTAAAATATTCTCTCGCATACTTCGTTGGATAATTGTAGTTCGCAAAAAAGATGAAAGGAGTCGAATTTCTTTAAGCAGATGAAATTCGTTTCAACACCCCTTTCAAAGCCAATGAGATAAATAATGCGTTGCAAAGAATTCTTTGTAATATTCAACAAACGAATTTTCAGGAGGAATTTCGTAAATTAAAGAAAGGACATATGATTAGCCTAGCAAATCCCGTCAAAAATCTTAATCCCTTCGTTGACGGTGACTCACTTAAACTCCTTCGAGTCGGTGGGCGTCTGCTGAATGCGGACATTCCTTATTCTGTTAAATGTCCTATCCTTCTTCCTAGATCTAATCCTTTAGTTAAAGACCTTATTATATCTTTACGTAATAAAAATTATCATGCAGGTCCACAAGCTCTCGTTGGAATCTTGAGACAGCGCTTCTGGGTGATAGATGCCCGAAGACTTGCAAAGAAGGTCGTTGATAGCTGTTGGGAGTGTTTCAAGTACAAACCAAAAATGTTGAAACAAATTATGGGCAATCTATCTGCCGGCAGAGTCCAGCCTGCAAGAGCGTTTTTGAAGACTGGTGTCGATTTTTGTGGTCCGTTCCAAACGACTTACAAGCTGCGAGGGCAGAGAACTACAAAATTCTACGTAGCAGTCTTCGTCTGTTTTGTGGTGAAGGCTATACATATAGAGGTCGTCTCGGACTTATGTGCTGAAGGTTTCCATGCGGCACTTAAGCGATTTGTGGCAAGGAGAGGTTTGTGCCAAGACTTGTACTGCGATAACGTTACGAATTTTGTTGGAGCCCGTAACCAGCTAGAAGACTTCAGACGTAGTTTCCTGGACCAGCAAATAGAAAGAAAAAATTAGAGAATGGTGCGCTACTGAACGAATCCATTTCCATCATATACCGCCCACTCAGTAAAAAATCATCTCCAGCGTACCATCGGTGAATTCTTTCTTACATATGACGAGTTGTGACATAGAAGCCATATTAAATTCTCGACCATTGTATACGATGTCCAGTGACCCGAGTGATGAGGAAGTCCTTACACCTGGGCATTTTTTGATTGGTGGCCCAATGAATGCAGTAGCTGAACCAATGGTTTGGTTTCTGATTTCAAGATGTCTGCATTGAACAGATGGCGACGACTGTCGTTGATGAAACAACATTTTTGGAATCGGTGGTCAAAGGAGTACCTTGTTGAGTTACAAAGGCGAGTTAAATGGCAGTCGCAGTCCAAAAACGTTAAACTTAACACACTAGTTCTAGTTGGGGATGACAATGCATCTCCACAAAATTGGAAAGAACTATATATACATTTGGTGGAATCCTCAGATGGTAAGGTTCGAATCGCTGATGTCAAGTTAAAAAAGGGCATTATCCGCAGATCAATCCATCGGATATCACCAGTACCAACAGATGATTGAAGATATCCCTAAGATACTTCAAGAAGGGCAAAATGTTAATACCTTGCATTATAATGTAAAAACATAGAATTCAAAATAGTATTGAATTCAACTAAAAGTAAACAATTGAAATTATTGCTGAATTACACTCATTTAAATTTAACGAAAATAAGATATCTGCCTTTGACATATGTAGAAGAATCATAGTTTGGAACTCGTTGAATACTGATTGTACTGCAGAGACCTTTTTTAGCACCAAGTTTCATTTCTTATAAAGAATATTGTAATTTGTCGATTAAGTTGATCAAGTTCGTGCTGTAATTTTATCAAATGTCGGTAACCATCGACAAAAATTTTGCGTCTTCGAAGGGTACAACAGCATCTAACTGATGAGCCAAACTGTTGTACCTGGGCGAAACGCATTTGGACTAAAGGTCACTAAACTTTTATTTTGAATTTCAATTCAATAAAGTCCACTAAAAAATAAACTTCTTCGTTAATTTCGGCTAGACCACGGGTGCATGAATTCAAACGAATTCCCCTAAAAATAGAATTCACAGTGTATTCATGCTGTAATTTTATCAAATATCGGTAACCATCGACCAAAATTTTGCGTCTTAGAAGGGTACAACAGCATCTAACTGATGAGCCCAACTGTTGTACCTGGGCGAAACGCATTTGGACTAAAGGTCACTAAACTTTTATTTTGAATTTCAATTCAATAAAGTCCACTAAAAAATAAACTTCTTCGTTAATTTCGGCTAGACCACGGGTGTATATATATATTTATATATGTATAGTTTTAGGTGCATGAATTCAAACGCATTCCCCTAAAAATAGAATTCACAGTGTATTCATGCTGTAATTTTATCAAATGTCGGTAACCATCGACCAAAATTTTGCGTCTTAGAAGGGTACAACAGCATCTAACTGATGAGCCCAACTGTTGTACCTGGGCGAAACGCATTTGGACTAAAGGTCACTAAACTTTTATTTTGAATTTCAATTCAATAAAGTCCACTAAAAAATAAACTTCTTCGTTAATTTCGGCTAGACCACGGGTGTATATATATATTTATATATGTATAGTTTTAGGTGCATGATTTCAAACGAATTCCCCTAAAAATAGAATTCACAGTGTATTCATGCTGTAATTTTATCAAATGTCGGTAACCATCGACCAAAATTTTGCGTCTTAGAAGGGTACAACAGCATCTAACTGATGAGCCCAACTGTTGTACCTGGGCGAAACGCATTTGGACTAAAGGTCACTTAACTTTTATTTTGAATTTCAATTCAATAAAGTCCACTAAAAAATAAACTTCTTCGTTAATTTCGGCTAGACCACGGGTGTATATATATATTTATATATGTATAGTTTTAGGTGCATGAATTCAAACGAATTCCCCTAAAAATAGAATTCACAGTGTATTCATGCTGTAATTTTATCAAATGTCGGTAACCATCGACCAAAATTTTGCGTCTTATAAGGGTACAACAGCATCTAACTGATGAGCCCAACTGTTGTACCTGGGCGAAACGCATTTGGACTAAAGGTCACTAAACTTTTATTTTGAATTTCAATTCAATAAAGTCCACTAAAGACTAAAAAATAAACTTCTTCGTTAATTTCAGCTAGACCACGGGTGTATATATATATTTATATATGTATAGTTTTAGGTGCATGAATTCAAACGAATTCCCCTTAAAATAAAATTCACAGTGTATTCATGCTGTAATTTTATCAAATGTCGGTAACCATCGACCAAAATTTTGCGTCTTAGAAGGGTACAACAGCATCTAACTGATGAGCCCAACTGTTGTACCTGGGCGAAACGCATTTGGACTAAAGGTCACTAAACTTTTATTTTGAATTTCAATTCAATAAAGTCCACTAAAAAATAAACTTCTTCGTTGATCAAGTTCTTCTTTTTAAATTTTTTAAATTAAAGGTGTGAAAACTGTCACATTAAACAGGGTTCAAACCATTTATTTGAAAACATTTGGTTTTAAGTCCAGGGGTTTTCTACTCCACGGTTTCCGAAAATAAAAGAACTATATTAAAACTAATCTCTCCTTCTTTTTATTTAAAATATCGGTTTGTTAACTTCTGCATTTAGTTTTGGAATTTTCTAATTCGGTTTAAAAAAATTCCTGGCACCCATTTATTTTTGCACCCTACTGTGCAACCATATTTGTTCTTCTTTTGATGAACTATTTTGATTCGAACCAAGTTTATCAAAAGAAGCCCAAAATTCTTCCACTGAACCCACCCCAGCTGAGCAGTCGTGGCGACCGCTATTTTGATCAAGCTGTAGTTGCACTTTAATTTTCCGCATTCACTTTTCGCGCTATTCGTGCGTGGCCTATTGATACTATCATTAGTTAGTTCGTTTCGTGCGTTGCCGTCGGTGCGCGTTTAACTGCTGGAACACGATAGAAAAACGCAACCGGAACCGCAGCCGCAACCGTATCGCATGCCGTACGTACCTAATTAGAAGTGCCCACAATGAAGTCGTACGTACTCCACTTTTTTTTACAATTTCCACTGAAAAACATACATATGTATGCATATAATAGATGATGTTTCGGATTAATCGTTATAAATTTACTTATATTATATATTATATTGCTTAATTGAATCTCAATAATTTTATTATGAAATTTTGTCCTAACTGTTATACAAACTTAGAATTCAGCTAACGTTTCTCTATAAAACAAAATGTTCCTCACTGTACTTTTAATAATAATTACTGTCATTTCCAAATCTCATGTACTCAATTTAATGCAAAACGCAAACACCCACCGGTACTTTCACTTACAATAATTCTTATACATAATTGCTAACGGCAGTAACTAGCTGCATATTTCTTTGATTTGAGAATTGACTCGGTCACTTGGATTGAGATCTTCAGCGAGGTAACATTCTTATTATTCTGGTGTGGCTGTGCATAACAAATAAAAAAAAACCATTATTCATTGATTTGCTAAATCGTGCTTATTATTCGTTTGGGATTAATTCGAATATTTTCCATCATTTATTGGTAGTTCCAGCCGCATATTTTTTGGTATCGGCTACTTTGTATAAAAAAATATGAACAAAATTAAAAAGAGAATTTCGGTTTTAAAGAGATCTTTGTCTCTGACCGCTACATTCGCGGAAAACATTACGGATGATTTTGTGATAGAGTTAATTGAACTTCGATTAAAATCCCTCGAAAGCACATGGGACTCACTCAAATCGCATATCGACGAGTTGATTGAATTCGTAGATGATCCCAAATTCGAAGATTCAGACATCGATATAAATCTGAATATGAAGAAAAATACATGGTTACTTGTAATAAATTAAAAAACACTATTCGCTCGCAAATGCCAGCAACACCATCAAATACAACGGTAGTCAAAGATCTTGCTGAGCAGCAATCTTCTTTGTTAAAGTCATTTAAAGATTCGAACAAATATAAATCGGTTTCCTTGCCAACTTTTCATATTCCGCCATTTACTGGGGATTACAAGGAATGACCTTGTTTTAGGGATTTATTCATCGGAACGATAGACGAAAGGGAGGACATAACGGCATCTCAAAAGTTTCGCTACCTCAAATCGTTGCTTCGCGATCGTCCTGCAGATTTGATTAGCAAAATTCCGGTATCGGACATCAATTACGTAGACGCATGGGATCGGTTGGAAAAGCGATATGATCGTTCAAATCTCATAGTCCATTCTCATATCCAGGGTTACTTGTCACTTCCTACTGTTCCATCAAATAATGTTGACATTCTGAGAAAAGTGTCTGATGGTGCTGATGAGTGCATTAGAGCTTTGGAAGCACTCAAGGCCGAGGGTCGGGATCCGTGGTTGGTATACTTATTGCTGCTTAAACTAGATCATGAAACCAAGGAGGCATGGGCAAATGAGGTAGGGGCTCGTGATAATTGTGAGATAACGGAATTATTAGAGTTCTTGCAACTTCGCTGTGACGCGTTGGAATCTTGTCAGTCGCTTAATCGTTCTCAAAACTTACGTGCCAAGAATCCAATATCCATTCGAGCACACATTGCTGAAAAAAAACATGCTTCCTCACGTTGTCCCTTGTGTAATGATGAGCATTTGTTAGGGCAATGTTCCAAATTTATTGCGTTAACAATTGAATCTCGCCGAGAGTTCGTAAAACAAAAATCTCTTTGCTATAGTTGTCTTAAAGCTGGACATTCGGTCAGTAATTGTCGTTCGTCGTATAGATGTCGGTTGTGCAGATCCAAGCACCATTACTTGGTTCATCCTGAAGATGAAAAGGCAACACCTCCTCAAAACGTGGTAGCATCTGTGTCAGATTTAAGTAAGCCTTCCCCTTCAGGTTCCGTTATTGTTAGTAACCATTCACATCGAAATTGGTTAGGGAATCGACAAACACTCCTACCAACTATAGTTGCAAATGTCAAGGACGTCCAAGGAAATTTTATTAGTTGCCGCGTTTTATTGGATTCCGGATCTCAGAGTTCTTTTGTTTCGGAGTCATTTGCACAAAAACTTGGTTTTCCCCGGGCTCATGCTCGTATTCCAGTTATTGGACTATCCGCCACCGAAGCAGGGTACACAAGGGGGTGCATGTCAATCAAATTGTTTTCACGATTCAATTCAGGATGCCTCCCAGTTGACGTATTTGTTCTGTCCAAACTAACTTCGAATTTGCCAACTTGTTCTAGGGATTCTTCTTCGTTTACTCACATTCGTAATTTGGAGCTCGCTGATCCTACATTCAATATTTCTAGTCCTGTTGATGTCTTAATAGGAGCAGACAAATTATGGAATATTCTATATGGGAATAAAATCAAGGGTCAGGATGGTACTCCATTCGCTCCTAGAACTTTCTTCGGTTGGATCATCACCGGAGAGTGCTTTCACTTTCCTCAGCACTTGATATTGATCAGCTCTTAAAAAGGTTCTGGGAGCTTGAAGAGGTACGTCCTGCTTCTAGTCATTCAGGTGAGGATATTGCAGAGACTCACTTTCGTCTAACCTTTTCACGCTCACCTGAAGGTCGCTATATCGTTCATCTGCTGGATTTTTTTTTATGGATTCTAATCCTTCATTTGGTAAAACACTTCAAGCTGCCGTTTCACGTCTACATTCCATGGAATCGTTTTGCAAAAAATCTAGAGCTATTTGATTCTTACTCAAAATTCATGCATGAATATTTGGAATTGGGATACATGGAACGCATTCCTCCAGAAGAGCTGGACACAAACTCTACTTCTCAATTCTACCTTCCGCATCACGCAGTTATTAAAATGGATAGTTCTACAACAAAACTCCGCGTAGTTTTCGACGGTTCTTCAAAGGATTCCTTTGGGCGTTCGCTCAACAGTGCGTTGCATATAGGACCTCCAATTCAAAGAGACCTTGTAGGCGTTTGTCTAAGATTTCGGCAGCATCGGTACGTCTTTTCAGCTGATGTTGTCAAGATGTTCCGTCAGATTTTGGTTGATGATAACCATACTAATTTCCAACGCATTGTATGGCGTGAAAATCAAGGTGACGAAATTCAACATTTCCGTCTTCGTACTGTTACTTATGGCACCGCTTGTGCCCCGTTCTTATCGATTCGTGTCTTAAATCAGCTAGCTCAAGATTATCGCATAGAGTTTCCTAACGCTTCCCAGGTTCTTTCCAATGATGTTTATGTTGACGACGTGATGGCAGGCGCTAACTCAGTTGATTCTCTTTTAAAACTTCAATCTGAGTTAGTTGACTTGCTCTCAATGGCAAAGTTAAACCTGCGGAAATGGAGCTCTAACTGTTGGCCTCTACTCGCGCGGTTACCGGCTGAAGACTGTGAATACTCTTCATTTGACACCGAAAGGTCTGATAAATCCGTTAAGATTCTAGGGATGTACTGGAATCCTTCGCGAGATGAATATTCGTTTAAAATGAGCTCATTATTGCCTCATATAACATCAACCCGTCGAACGCTTTTATCCGAGATATCACGTATTTTTGACCCTCTTGGATTCTTAGCTTCATCTGTCGTTTCATTTAAGATTATGTTCCAAGAACTCTGGGCATCGGATCTTCGATTAGGATGGGATGATGCTTTACCAATCGATGTCGCTGAAAAATGGGTTTCTTATCGGAGCGAACTTCCATTCTTTCAACAAATCCGCGTTCCAAGACATGTTTTTCCATTTTCTGAAGATATGGAACTGCACGGTTTTTCAGATGCTTCGTCGATAGCATATTTGGCCGTGGTATATTCTCGCTGCAAAGTGAACTCAAGGGACTATAAAGTCACTATCATTGCAGCAAAAACTAAGGTAGCCCCGTTAAAACCCGTGTCCATACCGCGTCTGGAATTGTGTGGCGCTCTGCTTCTCTCTCTGTTGTTATCTCGTGTTAAATCTTCATTGACTGCAAACATTATAAAAACAAGAGCGTGGTGTGACTCTGAGATTGTGCTACATTGGCTGGCTTCTCCACCTCGTCGTTGGGCTTCCTTTGTTGCAAATCGTTGTAGTAATATTATAGAAACACTTCCGTGTTCTTCTTAGCACCATATCCCATCTGAAGCAAACCCAGCAGATTGTGCGTCGCGTGGTATTCTGCCTTCAAAATTTGTCGAACATAATCTATGGTGGAATGGTCCAAGTTGGCTTAGCCACTCCGAACAACTTTGGCCGGTATAGAAATCAAAATTGTGTAGGACCTTTGAGCGCGAAGTGGTTAAAAAAGAAAAAAGAACAGTGTCAAAAATTGTGTTATTTACGTCTTCGGAAGACGATTATCTAAAGGTTACATTTGAGAAACACTCTTCGTGGTTCTCCCTTCAAAAAATTATTGCTTATTGTCTACGTTTTATAGACAATTGTCGTCTTAAAAACTTAAATGTGAACGTCGCGTAAATCAACTAAGTTTGTCTGAAATCCGGAATGCAAGGACAGCTATCTTAAGATATTCTCAAGAGATTTCTTTTGGAGATGATATTCAATATCTCCTCAAGCATAAGCAGCTTCCAGAGAAATCAAAGCTGGTACGATATGCAGCATTTATTGGACCTGACGGACTACTTCGAGTTGGCGGAAGAATTAAACACGCAAATATGTATATCATATAACCTTAAACACCCTATAATATTATCCAATAAATTAAACATTTCTTCTCTTATAGTTACTGATATACATGTCAACAGTTTGCATACAGGCATCACTGAAACCTTTAACATCGTCCGCCAACAATATTGGATATTGGGTTGTCGTAACCTAATACGCAAGCTCGTTTTTCGTTGCAAAATTTGTTTTATGCAAAGCCGCCAACGAAGCAATCAGCTGACGGGGGACCTACCAGTTGAGAGGGTTCGATCAAGTCGAGCGTTCTTCAACACAGGGGTCGACTACGCACGACCTCTAACTATTAAATTCTCCCGTGGTAGAAATCCAAAGCTCACAAAGGCTTACGTGGCATTGTTTGTGTGCTTATCGACGAAGGCTATACATCTAGAGCCAGTGAGTGACCTCACAACGGAATCTTTTCTCGCAGCTCTAAGAAGATTCGTGTCTCGAAGAGGAAAGTGTGCACATCTCTATAGTGATAACGGCGTCAATTTCCAAGGTGCCCGACGATGTCTGACAGAAATGCACAAACTTGTGATGTCTCAACAGCACAACAGCATCATATCAACAGCATTAATTCGTGAAAATATTGACTGGCACTTTATTCCACCCTCTGCTCCCCATTTTGGTGGGTTGTGGGAGGCTGGGATGAAATCCATGAAATTTCACCTCCGGCGATTGGTTGGCTCAACAGTTTTAACGTTTGAAGAGCTCACCACTGTTTTATGTCTAATCGAATCCATTCTGAATTCTCGTCCTCTCTGTAGCATCTCCGACCATGATTTAAATCCACTAACGGCAAGCCATTTTCTTATAGGTGAACCACTGACTGCTGTTCCCGAACCAACACTTGAAGGCATTCCTCAAAACCGACTTTCACAGTGGAATTTATTGCAAAGTATGGTGCAAGGATTTTGGAAGAGCTGGCACATGGAATACCTTACCACCCTCCAAGAGCGTAAAAAGTGGCACCAAAAAAAACCTAATTTGAAACCTGGAGACTTGGTCGTTATAAAGGAACCGAATTTACCTCCTTCCCAATGGGTAGTGGCTAGAGTAGAAAAGGTAACACCAGGTGCGGATGATATTGTACGAGTTGCTACCGTCAGAACTGCAAAGGGCACCTTCATACGACCTATCACAAAGTTGGCCCTACTCCCTACATCCTGAAACAAGGTTCCAGGGGGGGCGGGATGTTCCGGATTAATCGTTATAAATTTACTTATATTATATGTTATATTGCTTAATTGAATCTCAATAATTTTATTATGAAATTTTGTCCTAACTGTTATACAAACTTAGAATTCAACTAACGTTTCTCTACAAAACAAAATGTTCCTCACTGTACTTATAATATTAATTATTGTTAATTTAATGCAAAACGCAAACACCCACCGGTACATACAATAATTCTTATACATAATTGCTAACGGCAGTAGCTAGCTGCATATTTCTTTGATTTGAGAATTGACTCGGTCACTTGGATTGAGATCTTAAGCGAGGTATAGAGCTGTAAAAGTAACGAAAAAATGACTACCCGTATGTATACGTTACTTTTGGTATAAGTACTCGTTACAAAAAAGTCGTTACTAGTTACTTTCGTTACTTTCATTGAAATTGGTATTATCTTTGACAAATTTAAATTTTTAAAGATTTTTGAGCTTAGATGATAAAGTTTCTTTAAATAGGTTTTCATTAACTCTTTTCATGCCATTCATGAGTAATTTGAAATCATTTTTTGCACACAAAAATCAATTTTGTTAGGTACTTTTAAAATGTCACGAGCGAACTAAAATTATTTTTTTTGTGTTTTGTACATAAGGTGTGGATTTTCAAGCAAAAAAAATTGTAAAAAATGTATCGCATAAAGGCTTAATAACCAACTCTTCAGTGAATGGCTTACGTCAGGAGCAAAGGTGTATTTTTTTCTGTGATATGTCTGCATCATTTAAACGTGGAATGAATGTTTTCAATTTATTGAATAGAAAAATATTTATTCACCAATTAAAAAACAAAAAATCTTTTTTATTTTCATTTATTTATTTTATTTTAATAGTCTTTAAATAATACAAAATTTGAATATAATTACCAAACTCAAGCTAAAAAGTTGTTTCACAAAAAAAAAAAAAAAAAAAAAAAAAAATGAAAAAAATAACAAAAATTCCAATTCATTTGTATCAACATAAAAATGCGATAGATAAAATATCTCCAATGGATAATTCAAAAATAAAGAAATAAAAACTACAACTGTATTAAATTAATTTGTCTGAAGACACAAATAGATAGTACATAGTATCACAAATAAAAAAGGAACTGCTTGAAAAAACTTAATCTAATTCACACTTTATGCCACCGTCATGATCACCGTATACCAATACCCATCTATTCTATTGCACTCTCCGTCTCCGCAATAGAGTTACCATGAAAAAATTGTATCTATATAAAATGAAAAAATTGTCCATCTCCTTACGGTGCAATACAAATTTAAGCCAGCGGTAACACTGTTTGGAACTCCTTCTTTACACTTTACAGACACACAAACAGGTACCGTACCAAACACAGACGAAAACAGAACAAAGCAGTCCCAGCGATAACAAAACCAGAAACGTATTCGTATAGTACTTTGTAGAACGATACGAATCATACTATACTGCATAGATGAACACAAAATGCAAAACATATGAAAAATCAATAGTAACGAAATAGTACTAGTAACGACATTTATTGGAGAGTAACGTTTCGTTACTCGGTACATAATGGAATACTCGTTACTCAGTAACGAATACATACGGTTTTTCACAGCACTAGCGAGGTAACATTCTTATTATTCTGGTGTGGCTGTGCATAACAAATAAAAAAAAACCATTATTCATTGATTTGCTAAATCGTGCGTATTATTCGTTGGGGATTAATTCGAATATTTTCCATCAGATGATAAAACATATATCGCATCATGTATAGTCTTTTTTATACATTTGTACCCTGACCTAATTTCTAAAAGGATTTTATTAGCACTTTGCTCTTTTTTTTTGTATGGAATGTCAAAAATACGCACGTATTTATTAAAAGTTGGCCAACTCGTCCGTCGCCGTTTGCGGATCCGTCTCGTTGTGTTCACAACATAAAACCTTATTATCTTTTTTTTATTTAGTTATTCGAGGTATAATTGCATTTTTTTTTTATTATAAAATAATCGATTTGGATCGTGTTCGTGAAATAAAAGTGCAGCAAACTGGCGCTGACGTTTGAAGCCCAAAGTGGAAAATTTTTGTTGTATTGTGTGGTGTTTTTTTATCATCCCCTTTATATTAGAATACTAATTGATTTTTTTTTAATCATTGGTAGTGTTTTTCTCGTAGAAACGATAAGTGTCGTGCAAAGGAAGGCGAAGCAGTTTTTTTTTACATCGATCTACAAGTAAAGCAACGACAGTTATTCCATTTGAAGAAGCAGAAAGTTTTTTGGTGATATTTTTTTGTTAGTGTTGTTTACTTGTCTAATTATTCTGTGGCGTCCACAGTTTTTTTTTTTAATTATTTTTTACAACATCCCAAATTTTTTCTCGTGTTTTTGTTGTGATATTTTAAAAGGACATTTTGCCTTGTGTTTTTTGCTATTAGGTATTATTTTCTCTTTCTCGCGTGGGATTGATAGATATCGTGAAAATTTTTTTGCGTGTTTTGCAAATCGAGTGGAATTGAATTGCGTTCCTTTCAGTGATAGGTGATAGTTATTTCTTGATGCTTTTTTCTCGCGTGGAATGTTTCGTGATATATATTTTGAAAATTGAGTGAAGATTAAATTGAGTTTTTTTAGTGATTGGACTATTTTTTTCTTAGGAAACATATTTTGGGTGTTTTTTTAACGTTTTCAGTATTCTTTTTTGCTTTGGTTATTTATTTTAAGAAGAAGTGACGGTTGCCACCAGCGTGCAAAATTTCTCGTGAAAATTTAAATAGAGTTTTTTGTTTATTTAATATCGGGAGACTTTAAAATATAAAGTTTCGTGTTTTTATTGAATATTTATTGTTTTGAATATTTGTTTTTTCATATAAAAATTGAGTAGGGTTGACAAAACTTTTTTTTTATTTTAAATAATTTTTTTTTCACGTGGGTGTTTTTAATTAGTTTTTTTTAATAAAAATGAATAAAGGAAAATTGCCTCAGGATGAACTGGCCTATGAGATATTAAAACCTACGAATGCTCGATCCGGCTCTAGCAAAGTCCTATTATTCCCAACACTTGGTAGTGGAACATACGCTTCTACATTCGGCCTAACCACTTCTTAATTCCTACCTAAAGCATACAAATCCGAAAAGCTACTTCTTTTAACCAAACCAAGTTGAGTTTGGTAGAAAGGTGTCAAGTTCATCTGGATCATTGACAGCTTCCTACTTTCTGAGATTTTATCGGTTAACCTACCAAACAAGTTCTTCATTGTCGCCACATAAACTCCGATGGATTTATCTTTGCCTTGTGTGCGACGCCTAATCTCCTCGAGAAGCTGATCATCATAGTTAGGTGGCAAGAATTCAAGTTTTAACTCCTGGACAAGTTCAAACCAAAGCCTTTTCTATAAAAAGTTCTACGGCTGCTTTGAAAAGTTGGTTTTCGGAAACCCTCCTAGCATGTCTCAACTCTTCAACTCTTTCTAAAAATGAGTTCACTGAGGCACCACAGCGCTCCCCAGTGAACTTCACATTCCACTTAGCCAAATTTTGAAATTGTTCTGCCCTCAATACATTCACTGCTTGACCCCCTCTATCCTAACTGCTATTGTCTACATCTCCTACAACAGTCGATTAACTAGCAGAAGTGATCACCGACTTATTCCCCCGCAGTTCAGCTTCATGCTCTTTTACAGCCCCTGAACTTTTTTTTGTTTTCGGTCCATGTCTATCTACTTCTTTTTCCTCATCTTCCTTTTCGCGATTTCTCCTTATTTGTTCTCTACGACCACCTGATCTACATCCAAAGAGAATGGGTGGGCCTGAGCTACAAAAAAAGCCCTACGCTGTAGTTTTAATGCGGCCCTAAGCGTCTTGCACATCTCCTCAACAGTACCCAGTATCAAACCCCTACTCTCAATTTCGTACGAAATCTCCTTCGGTGTGAGTCTATTAATTTTTTTTAAAAACAAAACAAATTTAACTCAAAACCAAAAAAACAATTAAGAAAATGTATCCCAGAAAAATTCTAAATTCTGACTTTTTCAAAAATAATAAAAAAGAAATATCACAATTAAAAATAAGAGAAATTGAAAATATAAGCAAAAAAAAATTGTTCACAAAAAAAAATTGGTCAAAATATTTCCCTAAATATCCTATAAAATAAAAGGGACAACACTAAAAACAAGGTAAATAAATAAAACGTCACACAAAAGAAAAAATCAAAACTATGAGTGAGAGTGAAATGACAATTCAATTCTCAACTCAAAAAGAGGTACAAAATAAACAAAGTTACGTTCGATTTCCTACAAAAAAGAAGAATCGAACAATGACAATGACATTAAAATGAAATAATATACGAAAAATTACCATACAAAAAAATCACAACTTGTTTGCCTGTACTCGCAAGACTTAAGGGGGCCAAAGGGGTATCTGTTTCACTTTCCAGGAACCACCCCACTGCAACTGAATGGAAAAAAAAACAAACCAAGTAAAATCTTTTTAAAAACAAATATTTCACACACTTCACTAACACAGGACAATAACACAACAAATTTAAGATAAATCCTTCAACTGATGGAGTCTCTAAGCAAGCCCCACGATTTGGGCACCAATTGCTATAAAAGTGGATAAAGAAGAAGAAAAGAAGATGATTGGAAGAAGAAAATAAAAACAAATTAGTTCTTTTGAAGAATAAGGCGGTTGCCGAGAGGGTTAATATATTTGTTTTATTTTTAATTCTTTTTTAAACTTCAATTGTGTTTACGGCTTTAGATTATGCCTGGTTAAATTTAAGTCGAACTTCACCTCTGTCATCTATGCAGCAGTTTTATATAAGAATTTCTGTCGTTTCCAATCGTTTTCCAATCTCCAATGTTAATAACTGGAAGTTTTCCCTTCAAACCACCATTTCTCTACTTTCTTAGAAAAATAAATTATTTGTAGTTTTGTTGAAATTGCTTGCAAATAGTTTTTATGCCATAATATGTCTATGTACGGTCACATCTTTGCATTCGCCTTTTTATCTTCTGAAGAAGGACGAATCTATTTAATTAGCTACTTGGATAAGAATTCCGTATGATCTAATTTTTTTCCTGAGCGTTGCCATTTTCACCCTTTGAATATTTCATTCATAATTTCGTATATCAGCTATGTGAGACGTGGAATCCATGTCCAAGTACATGCTCCACTGACATTTGGTTTTGGTTTCATTCAGCAGAAGCTTTTGTTATGAAAACAACACAATCATGGAAATAAGAATTGATTATTACCTTTTTATTCTAAAAACAATAAATTATCAAAAAGTTATTTCCAGGAGCAAGCGGGCAGTTCAACAAACAACATTCCTTGTCCAACAAGCACCGAGAATGGGCACAGCACCCCGGGCTGGTCACACAAAATTATGGCGATGGCGACAGATCGAGGCTGGCGGAGGCACGATCAGCAGCGATGGTGTTGGCTCCACTAGCGACGCCAAGAACGAGTGGGCGCCGGAGTACTGACGGGAGCAGGCTGCGATTTGAGGATGAAGAGATAAGTTTAGTTAAGTGTTTTGTTTTAATGTTAGTTTGTTGGTCAATAAAATGCTGCGTTTTGTTTGGTTGTTCAGTCAACGGTGGAAGGATGTTCGTAGGCAATTTGGGTAAGTTCGTTACATTGATCCCTCCTCAAGACTCTGAGCCGGGCTTAAATGGGGCTAAGCGATCAACGTGGATGGATTTGGTCTTGCGGTTTCCTTTGCATTGAATGCGGTAGAAGAAATCGGAAAGACGTGCTACTATTTTGACTGGTCCTTCCCAGGCACTCTGCAATTTAGGTGATATTCCCTTCCGCAATTTTAGATTATGGAACCATGCTTCTTCCCCTGGAATGAAATTATTGGAGTTTTTCTTTGTGTCGTACCGTGTTTTAATCGCTTCGGCTGCTAGATGCATATTCCTTCGAGCAACTTCATGGGTTCTTTGTAAGCGCTGCCTTAGTTCAAGGGCATAGAGAGGTGCGTCTAAGCTTGTGATATTAGGATTACCAAAGGCCAGATCGATTGGCAGCTTAACTTCATGTCATAGGTTCAGAAAGGCTGGAGAAAACCCTGCTGCCTCATGTTCCGCTGTTCAAAAGGCTAGAAGAGCGGGTTGTAGGTATCGATCCCAATCTGTTTGATGACGGTTTACAAATTTGGCGAGGTAGTCTAACAACGTTCGATTGAACCTTTCGACCATTCCATCGGACTGTTTACTTACTTACTTAAGGTGGCGCAGACAGTCCATTGTGGACCACGGTCTCAACCAACAATCCTCGCCAGCTAGGCCAGTCCCTAGCCAGTGGCCTCCAGTTGCGCACACCAAGTAGTTGGTTGAGGTCGTTTACCACTTGATCGCGCCATACGCTCCACATGACAGCGCGCTTCGTTCTTCCAATAATGTCAATATCATCAGCATAGCCAAGTAATTGAACGGATCTAAACAAATCATCCTGCTGGTGTTGACATGCGAGTTGCGTACGATTGCCTCAAGAATGATGTTGAAGAGGTTACATGACAGCGCGTCACCCTTTCGTAAGCCTTTCTCGACATTAAATGAGTCGGTGGTGTTCTTAAAAACCTTGATGGAGCAGCGCGAGTTCTCCATAGTCATCCTGCACAATCGAACGAGTTTGGCAGGGATGCCAAGAAGTGACATGGCTCTGTATAGCTCGTTCCTGTTAACGCTGTCATAGGCGACTTTAAAATCGATAAAGAAGTGGTGAGTATCGATCTGGAATTCTTGGGTCTTTTCCAAAATCTGCCGATGTGTGAAAATTTTGTCAACGGTTGACTTACCGGGCCTGAAACCACACTGATAGGGGCCAATCAGTTCACGTGCGAAAGGGTTCAGACGTTCACACAGAATGGCCGACAAGATTTTATAGGCGACATTAAGGAGACTTATACCTCTGTAGTTGGCGCAGCTTAGAGTATCTCCTTTCTTGTGGATAGGGCACACAATGCTGAGGTTCCATTCGTCAGGCATACTTTCATCCGACAAGATTGTAAAGATGAGTTGGTGTTTGCTCCTCACCAAGTCATCTCCCGCTGCTTTGAAGAGTTCAGCCGTTAGGTTATCAGCTCCAGCAGCCTTGTTGGAATTTAGTTTAGATATTGCTATCCGAACTTCTTCTTGGTCGGGAGGACGGAAATTTTGTTCACCATCATCCAAATCGAATGGATCATTCTGCCTGACAGCGATTAGTTGGTTGTCTTCGCCGTTTAACAGTCTGCAGAAGTGTTCTTTCCAAATTCTCAGCACCGACTGTGAGTCTACAACGACATATCCACCCTCGTCTCTACATGCTACCGCTCGGGCATTGTAACCCTTGGACGAATGCTTTACCCTTTTGTAGAACTTTCGAACATTGCTACTGCCGTAGCACCCCTCAATAGATTCAACCATTCGTTTTTCCAGTTCTCTTTTTTTTCTTCTGAAAAGCCGATGTTCCTCTTTCCTCTTTTGCTGGTATACCGCACGGAAAGCGCTCTTGGCTAGTCTAGTTCTGGCATTCAGAACTGCATGATAGGCTTCGTCTTTGGCCAAGTGTGCAAGCCTGCACTCATTATCGAACCAGGTGTTTCGTTCTGGTCGCCTAATGAAACCCAAAACATCCGTGGCAGCGATTTTGATGGCCATTTTGAAATGTTGCCACTGGGCCTCTGGGTTCTGCGCAGGCGCCGGGCTTGTCAAGAGATAAGAGGAGACATGACTGGCAAAGGTTGTGGCGGTCTCTTGCGATTGTAACTTCGCAACATCAAACTTTCTCACAGTGGATGTTCGATTCTGCGGTCTGGTGGAGATCCGCATTCGCACTTTAGCTACAACAAGGTAGTCGTCCGAGTCTATGTTGGCCCCTTGGAAAGTGCGGACATCCATGACACTGGAGGCATATCTGCTATCAATCGCAATGTGATCAATTTGGTTGACGGTATTTTAATCAGGAGACCGCCAGGTCCCCTTGTGTATATTGAGGTGTGGGAAGTATGTGCTAGCTAAGATGACATTTCGCCCCGCAGCAAAGTCGATTAGCCTGTGTCCGTTACCGGAAGTGTTGTCGTGCAGGCTATGCTTCCCGACTGTCGAGGCAAAACTACCCTCCTTTCCGATTTTGGCGTTGAAGTCAACAAGAATAATCTTAGTGTCGTACTTCGGGCATTCATCATACGTCTTCTCGAGAAGATCGTAGAATTCTTCTGTGGTCGTGTCATCTTTTTCCTCCGTGGGGGCGTGGACGCAGATCAGCGAGATGTTGCTGAGTTTGGATTTAATGCGGATTGTGACAATGCGTTCGCTTATGCCACGAAACCCCAAGACTTCTTGCCTAAGCCTTCCTCTTATCACAAATCCGCATCCAAATAGCCGCTGTTTTCTTGTCCTGTAGCACTTGTAGTAGATGTTACAGTTTTTTATCCTCTTTGTGCCTTCACCATCCCACCGCACTTCTTGGATGGCTGTGATGTCGGCTTTGACACCATCTAGCGCTTGCACTAATTGTTCGGCTGCACGTGGTCTGTCCTTGTTTCGTTTACTAGGATCGTCATCAGTAGGGTCATATATGACCGAGGCAATTGGTTCTCTCGGAACTATTAGTTTTTTTTACGTGGTAGTGAAATTACCCCGACGCACAACCCCATACCTGGGGGACCAGGCCCTATGCTGCTCTCCTTGGACAAAAGGAGCTGGAGAAATCCAGAGTCAGTAACCCACTACGGGGATGTTAGAGCTACCGTTGGTTCTGTATGGGCTCATCCGCCACCTTCTCTATTTCACTAGCTTGACTAATAGTAGTGAAAGGACCCAAAGACCTGAGCTCCGAATGTGTCGAAGTAGCTCAATGAGGTGCCTACCATATTGTCTGTAAGCGTCGCCGTTGATTCACTTAATTGAAAACTCATCCGCTGCTCGCTTGCTTTCTGAGGGGTTCGTACAGAATAAACTGCTACCCAACAAGAGAAACAGAAAAGCTTTATGGCAGGGCAATTATAGTGTTGCTATTTTTCTGTGATCAACACTCGTGCTTATAAGTTCAGCAAGTCAAGTCCGGGTGGACAAGACCAGTACCCGATGGCTACCACTTGGAGGTAAAATAAGCACAATTGATGCGTATGAGACAGTTGCAACGCTGGGCATCGCCATGTTGATACCAATCAGGGTCCACCCTATTCATACAGCACCCAGCCTGGGACGATGTCCTAGTCTTTTCTATTCCGAGTACTCTAAGCGCAGCTTGCAAGACATCTTATTCGAAGTTACGACCTTGGTCTGAGTGAATTACTTATGGTACTCCAAAACGACAAAAAAACCTGGTCTACCAGGTTTCCGATTACTACTTCAGCAGTTTCGTTTGTGATAGCAAAGCACTGCGGCCATTTCGTGAAGTAGTCCATCACGACGGCTATATGCCGGTTCCCATCAGCTGTACGGGGAAGAGGACAAGAATATCGATGGTTATTTTCTTGAATGGGCATCCAGGTTGACTTTGCTGCAGAGTGTTTGTGCACGTTGTGCAGTAATTATTGAAAAAATTGAGAACCTCTTTCTTTTTATTGCAAAACGTTATAATAATTTATTTCGAGAGTTGTAGGTTTTTTATATCCATGAGAATTACAAAACTTAAAACAATTTTCTGACTCTGCTCCCTGTGGCTCTTGATATATATATATATATATTTTTTTGTACCTATGTACAAATATATGCATATAATGTGTGTACTAAAAGGTATAGGTACTAATACTGTTGTCTCCTTGATTAGGTTCAGGTTTAAACATGCTGCCCCCTATGCCATACTATGCATGGCATACGAATTGTATCTTGACAGCTACTTGTTGGATAGTAGTTTTACGGGAATCCAAGAGAGATATGAGAAGACTGATGAAGGCGAAGTCCATTTGTTAATCTTGAAAAAACAAAAGATTTTAAGCGATGTTTTATACATATATATATAAATATAAAATTGAAAGCAAAGTTTCTTAATAGAAGGTGAGTGTGTGCTGATTCACGAAAGATTGAGAGTGTTTTGAATTGGTAGTTTGCAGATTTTTGAGACTCAACGTTTGTAGTTGACATTCTTTGTGCGGACTGTGACCACTCGTACTAACTGATCTTCACCGGGATGGGTTTGAATGATGCGACCCAAGAGCCACTGGTTGGGTGGTAGTCTATCATCCTTGATTATAACAAGGTCATTGAGTTCAAGATTTTCATGTCGTTGACACCATTTTGGTCTTGACTGTAAGTGTGATAGCCAATCTGCTGACCATCGTGACCAAAATTGTTGAAACATCCGCTGTAGGTGTAAATATTGACGCCGGAGTGAGGTTTCGGGAACAGGTGGTTCCGGTGGTGCTAGCAGTGAATCTCCAATAAGAAAATGACCTGGAGTGAGTACAGTCAAGTCATCGGGATCTGATGTGAGTGGGCACAGTGGCCGAAAATTGAGGCAGGCTTCTGTTCTAACAAGAATGGTGGGTAAATCTTCGTAGGTGAGCGGTGTTCCAGTCGTGACTCGTTTCAGGTGATATTTTACCGCTTTTACATTCGCCTCCCATAAACCACCAAAATTCGGAGAATGAGGTGGATTAAAATGCCACTGAATGACTTTTTCTGCTAGTTTGGGAGCAATTTCTCGATCGATCGATTCTATGAACCTTTTTGTATTGGATTTGAGAACAGTGTTTGCACCGATAAAATTAGAACCGCAGTCACTGTATATGCCATGACATAATCCACGTCTTCCAATAAAACGGTATAGCGCACACAAAAACTGATCAGTCGTCATTCCTGTAACTGCTTCCAAATGGATTGCCTTGGTAGCGAGGCAAACAAAGATTGCAATATATCCTTTGTATGTAGTGTTGCCTCTGTATCTTGAAGCTTTGAGTTCTATCGCACCAGTGTAATCAACACCTGTTGTCAGGAATGGCCTAAAACATGGATTAACCCTAGCTGCGGGCAAGCTGCCCATCAGTTGTTGTGTAGCTCTTGGTTTTTCTTTGAAGCATATAACACATGACCTTATCTTCTCTTGAATTCTTTTTCTAGCGCTTAAAATCCAATATTTTTTTCTAATGAAAGAAGATGTTAGTCTAATTCCACCATGAAGAGCAGTAGCCCATAGGAAATGATAAGATTCGTCAAATAGTGATCTTTTGGAAGTATCATCGGATGTTTTTCGTTATATGGTAATGCAGAGCGTTGTAATCGTCCTCCTACTCTAAGTTCTTCGTCGTTATCCAGAAAAGGTGCTAGCCCCACCAACTGACTTTTGTTTAAAACGGCTCCTTTAGTCGATAATGCCTGTAAATCAGAGTAAAAACATTCAGTTTGAACGAGACGTACCAACTCAATGAGACTAAGGTCCAGTTCGTCCACCTTGAGTGTTCCTATTTTTCTTTTATGCGTCTCATTTGAGCTCTTTTTGCAACGACAATTGAACACAAATCGAAGCATCCAAGCAACGATTCGACGCAAGCGTGAAAAGGTTGAGTAGTTTTGAAGAAATGATGTTTTTGAAGGAAATTCAATAAGAGCATTGACAGTCTGTTCGGTTTCTAGAAACGTCCAGTTGGAAGTTGGCCAAGTTTCTTGAGTTCCACTTGGTTTTGGGGTGACTTTACTCTTTGCTGTGATTATATTTGTATGAAACATGTTGTGTTCATCTCGTATGCTTAAATATACCACAGATGCATAAGCTTGTAATGATCCATCACAAAAGGCATGAATCTCCACTTCTTTCAAGGACTTATGTGAAAAGTGGATCCAACGTGAGATTTGAATCTGATTGATATTTGGCAAGTCATTCAAAATTTTGTTCCAGTCATCCAAGATCTCACCTCAAATTGGCTCATCCCAGCTAAGATTTAAAGACCACAATCTCTTCAAAAATATCTTTGAAGCAACAATTATGGGGCTGATGATTCCCAAAGGGTCAAACATTTTCGCTATCGTAAAAAGAACAATTCGTTTAGTGACTGTACTTTGTTGTAGCTCAAAGTTAATTTTATACCGAAATTGGTCGAGACCAGGCTGCCAATTCATACCCAACGTTTTGATGACTTCATCACTGTTCAATTCCAAGGCAGTAGCACTGCTTTGTTGTTCAAGTGGAATAGATGTAAATAGTTCGGGTGTATTTGACGCCCACTTATGTAATGCGAAACCTCCTGCCTGTAGGGCGTTCAAACTTTGATTGCGAATTTCCAAAACCTCGCCTATGGTGTCTCCTCCAGTGAACACGTCATCGACATACACCTGTTCTTTAAGTACGCTGTAGGCCAAAGGGAATTGTTCGCGTTCATCCTCAGCCAGTTGGTGCAAGACTCGAATGGCGGTGTACGAAGCTGAAGCAGTTCCAAAGGTCACAGTAGTTAAACGGAATTCTTGAACTTGATTGTGCTTGTTGCGCCAGAGTATACGTTGGTATTGGGAATCGTCTTCGTGGACATCAATGCATCGATACATTTTTTTTTAATCTGCAGTGACGACGAATTTGTGTAGACCCCAGTTAAGCAACACTGCTGCCAAATCATTTTGAAGAGGGGGTTCACTGCACAATATATCGTTAAGAGATGTTCCATTAGAAGTTATGGCCGAAGCATCGAAAACTACACGGCACTGTGTCGTAAGGCTGCTAGTTTTTATAACGGCATGATGAGGGAGTACGCAACATGTATATATAAGAAGGTTATGAGAGTTGACTTGGCGATGTTGATTTTCTGTCGTTTCTACGGGAGCAATCTGGTTAAGGTCAATATATTCCTTAATGGACATAGTATACTGCTCTCGCAACTGTTGATTGTTGTTCAGCTTTTGCTCTGTTGAATAAAAGCGATTTAAAGCCATTTGTTTAGATCTACCCAGGGTAAGTTTTGAATCAAATAAGTTTTTAAAAGGTAAACTAACCAAATACTTTCCATTATCTTGGCGTTTATGGGTTCGCTTGAAAAATACCAAATACTTTCCATTATCTTGGCGTTTATGGGTTCGCTTGAGAAATTCTTCACACCATTTTTCTTCTGTAGTGTATTGCTGTTCTGTAGGAATGCTTTCTAGTGTATCAAATTTCTTTACAAGAGAATCAAGCTCTTCCAGAGAAACATCCGAACACGTGATGTTTGAAGACAATGGGGTCTCAGGATCTGGTTCAAAAGCTTCACCAGATATGATCCATCCGAGCTTGGTTTGATGGGCTACAGGTTCATTCGGTTCACCTTTACGCAGACCTCCCATCAAAACTTTCGCTACAATGTCCGCTGCTAGAAGTAGGTCGATTGATGACGAATGATGAAATTCTGGATCTGCCAACTCTAATCCCATAATGACACTTTATTGACACTTGTTGATGGTAGGTTTTCAGTGACAATTTTTATTATTGAAGCAAAAACGCAAAACGTGCATCGATCGTCGATGCGAGATTGAATCATAAGGTTTGCCACGGATTTACCAGAAGTTCGCTGGCCTTTTGGCAACTGAATGGATGAAATAATTGGTAATCGCTCAAGTTTTAACGATTGGGCCGCCCTTTCACTAATAAGAGCACCAGTTAACCCTTGATCCATCAAGGCACGGAGAAGATAAGTTTGTCCGTCTGTTTTTATGACCTTGATAATTGCCGTGGGAAGTAAGACTTGAGATCTAGACAAAAATCTAGAAGTTTGTAAATTTACTGCTGAATCTTGGGTTACGTGATTGACAATGCTGTTTGTGTTGTTCGTAAGTGGGTTTCGGTTCGAGGTTGTTGTTTCCAGTGATGGAACGTTGTTGTTGGTGGGAAAATGCAATAACGTGTGGTGTCGCTTACCACATTATTGGCAATTCCTATTGCTGAAGCATGCAGACGTCAAATGATTAGCGCATAAACAATTGACGCAAAGCTTGGCTTGATCCACGATAGTTTTGCGTTCGAAACAATCCATTGCAAGGAACTTGGGACAACGGCGTAGAATGTGTTGCTCTTTGCAAGCGAAACAGCTCATTGTTTGGTTGGTTTGTGAAGAAGCTAGATGATGGATTTTAGTTTCACGGCGAGGGAAGAACTTGTTGTTTGTTTTGGTAGCTGGTTTTGCGTTGAATATGGTGGATGTGAACGGTTTTGCAAGAGTTGGTGTGACCAAGTTTTGCTGGAATTCCATAGATTCTTAAATGCGATACCTAATGTCTAAATACTCTGTGAACTGCTTAAAGGTAGGAATATCAACGGAATCACCGAGTTTTTGTTCCCACAGATGATGAGTTTCTCGTGGTAATTTAACTACTAGAAAATGAACAATAATTTGGTCACATTGATCGATTCCGATTTTTAAATTTCGCAAAGCGCTCACACATGAACGAGAAGTATCAAGTAAATGTTTGATATCAGAAGCGCTTTCCTTTTGAATGCTTGGCTGAGACGATAGAAGGTTCATGTAATGGGTAAACAAAACACGCTGGTTATTGTACCTTTTTACTACTGTTCCCCAGGCTGTAACGTAGTTAGCAGCGGTCAAGGGAATGTCACGTATATCACTGTCAAAATCACAAGGCAAAGATTGTTTTAAAAAATGGAACTTCTCGATGTTTGCAAGTGACGAGTTCGAGAATGTATTAATCGAACAAACGAATCATAAAAGGCTGGCCAATCTATGTATTTACCAGAAAATGCTGGTGGTGGAATTTTAGGTAGACGAACAGAATTCGTGTTCGTGCTACTGTCTTTTTGGCCAGCATCATCATCAGTTTTTTCAGCCTCAACCTTATCTAATTGTTTATTTTCATTATTGGAGGGTACAGCAAACTTTAAGTTGCAGACTTCGTTGATAGTGGAAAACACTTTGATATACTCCTCTTCGAATAAATCGGATACATCATCGGTAAAGTACTTATCTTTAGGGTCCAACGAAGATTGAATTAGATGCTTATGGTTTATTACGAATTCGGAATATATTTTTTCTAAATTATTACGTCTAACATCAAAATAAGTCTTTGTATGGCGGTCAAGGGGGTCCTTTTTGAAATTACGAAGAGCTTTCGACACCTTCTCTAACAGATCACGTTGCACCTTTACAATTTCTTCTGTCGCCTTTGATACCTCACTCATTTTTGATTACTTGCAATTAGTAAAAGAAAAAAAAACACTCTAATCCACAGATGAAAATCACACACTCGCCTGCCTTTCTTCCTTTGCTCTGTCCAAATTGTTCCAGATGACTCCAACCACGTGACGATGAAAGCGAAATCTTCACAATAGGCAACTGTATATGAGCTAGTGCCGCAATCCAAAAAAATGATATCAAACGGTGAAACTCTTCGTAGAGTACTTAAGCACCCGATAATCCGTTTGATGTCCGATTTGACTCTTATTGACGATTTGATAATACTTAATTAAAAAGAGATCCTCACAGGAGGCACCAAATGTTTGTGCACGTTGTGCAGTGATTATTGAAAAAATTGAGAACCTCTTTCTTTTTATTGCAAAACGTTATAATAATTTATTTCGAAAGTTGTAGGTTTTGTATATCCATGAGAATTACAAAACTTAACACAATTTTCTGACTCTGCTCCCTGTGACTCTTGATATATATAGTTTTTTTTTGTACCTATGTATAAATATATGCATATAATGTGTGTACTAAAAGATATAATAACACTGTTGTCTCCTTGATTAGGTTCAGGTTTAAACACATTGCTCCACGTGTTCTTTTCTGAGGACCGCGTCTAGTGGCACAGGTTTCACAAGCTAAACACCACATTTATACGTCTACAGTACGGCCAACCCAGAAATAGCGATTCTTAACCTTTGACAATGTCTTTTTTTCAAATTCAGTTTTTATTAAATTCATTTCTTAACCTATATTAACAGCTAGACCAAAAACTTTAAAAACTAGCTTAAATATCTCCTTAACATAACTTACTGAACCTATGCGGGTGCTCTTAATTAACCCATAACCATTTACTGTATTGCCTTTTGGCTTAAAACTTACTTAATTTAAATAACTCATGCATATATTTATTTGTTTTGAAAAAAATTTATTAAAAAAAAACTCAAATTAAGGATCTTTTTATTTTTTTATATAAAACTTAACACGACCTTAAAACCTAAATTAATCGTTTCTAAAACTACTCAAGACCAGAACAGCCACAGCAGCGGTTTTTTGTTTTCGTTATTTGTTTGTGTTTTATATTTTTTTGTAGTTTTTGTGTTTTTTTTTGTTTTGTTTTTTATTTTTTATTTTTTTTGTGCCACCATGTCTGCCCCCCCCCCTAAAACTACCTTAAACCTATATAAGCTAACCAAGGCGATAACTTTTACCAAGTTTTAAATACTCAAATTTCGTCGCTCATCCACCAAAAGTGCCGAGCTTGTTTAAATATATACCGACGGTCCCGATTGGACACAGCCCTACTGAAACGAAGGCGCTCTGCTCCGTCTCCTGCCACAGTCTTACGGCCGACGTGGTAGATTAACGGGACTGCAAATCTATCCTGTATCAGCCTTCGACTATCTAAAAATAGGAAAGCCTCGGCCCTCGGGTGTAATGAAGCCGCTTAAACATGCATTTTCGAATCATTTGTTTAGTTTAGATAAGTTTAGTTTATTTTGCCTAAATAAGACAACAAATACATACGTAAAATAAAATAGTAAAAGTTTAACATTATTAAAGAAAAAAAGAAATACAAAATATGAATTTAAACAATTTTTTTGAAAGTATATATGTTATGTATTAATATAATTTAAATAGGACGAATATTATGAAGAGACTTTAGCCATAATTCTTTGCATAATTATTTTTTTAAAGGAATCTCTACTAATGTTAATTGAAAACAAATCAAAATATTCATTGAATGTCTTGGAGCATCGGTTAAAGGTTTCAAGGCTGAATCGCAAACACGCTTAGGCTTCGGCTTCGGCTTCGGCTTCGTCTACGTTACGATGCAACCGCTTTGAGTTTGCTTTGAATGACATTTCTCATATGAAATTTCTCAATTGACATTTCTGTCGTTGCCGGCTGTAATTTCAGTGTGGTTTGTTTTCGATTGGCTTTTCGTGAAACAAATATGAGTGAAATTGAAAAAATTAAATTTATCGCAAATGTGCCATATGCAGCCTATCGTGGATATATTCAGCTCATCGAGCAAGAAAATAGGCAGTCTGAAACACGTTGGTGGGTCCAGAAGCCGAATCTACGGAGAGATGAGGACGGGTTCTTTGCTCTGAACTTTTACAAAATGAAGGACGAAGATCCCGAGCACTTCTATAAAGTAACAAGGATGTCTCCACAAGCTTTCGAGGTACTCCGCGCGCTCATTGAACCACATCTCCAGAAGACGTGTTGGAGAAATCCAATCGAACCAAGTGCACGACTTTTCTTTATTCTTTTGTTAGTTGTTGGAAAATTTTTAGTTCTTTTACAAATTTTTCTTCGAGGTATTTATCGCAAGTAGTACCAAAACAAGTCCTCGCGTGGATGTTTCGTTTGGGATATTCAACAGTTACCAACATCATTTACGAAACCGCCGATATTCGTTGGACCTGCCTTATGCCCTTCTACTTATCACAACCAACTGAAAGTGATTGGCGGTGAATTTCACATGACTTTCGAACTTTGTGAAATTTACCTAACTGTGTTGGCGCTATTGATGGTAAGCACGTTGATATTCAGTGCCCACCAGGAGCTGGTTCCGAATACTACAGTAATAAGGGACACCATTCCATAGTTCTTCTGGCCACTTGCGACGCCAATTATACTTTAACCGCAGTTGACATTGGTGCGTATGGAAGTCAGAGTGATGGTGGAGTGTTTGCAGACTCATCGTTCGGTGGAAAGGTCTTAACTGGTGGTATAAACTTCCACCTCCCAGAGGACTTCCGAATTCGAACTATACCTGCAACCATTACATGGTTGGTGATTTAACTTTTCCTCTGAAACCATATTTGATGCGTCCGTACCCTGGAAAATTACTCCCTGTTGGGAAGTATTATTTCAATAAAAGACTTTCTCGAGCTCGGAGAGTTATTGAAAATGCCTTCGGAATATTGGTCGCAAAGTGGAGAATCTTGAGTACAACACTAAAAATGTTGTCTACGAATGCAGGCAAAATCGTTAAGGCCAGTGTAGTGTTGCATAATTTTGTCAAGCTAAACGATTCAGCATTTTTTTTTTTTTTTTTTTTTTTCTTATAATGCACACGCGCTCAAGGGGTTTGTTATAACCCTTTTAATGATAATTCACAGCGCGAGCGATAGGAATTTAGGGAGGAAGGGAAAGGAGGTGTCGATGAACATTGATCTTGGATATCTGCAGATCAAAATGGTAAGGAAAAATTGTGCCAGGCAATCTATTCCACATTCGTGTTGTACGGCTAAAGAAAGAATCCCTATATTTCACGGTACGTCCGAAGAGTGTTACGGGGGAAATGTTTAAGGGGTGGAACGCAGCTGGCTACCTCGAGTGAGCATTTTTTATAAAAGAACCTGTAAAATAAAGAAAGACATGAAACATTTCGACGATGTTCGAGTGATGGAAATGTTTCTCTCTCCTATCAATTTTAACTTTTTTTTCTGAACTCTGTCGAGCAAGTGAAGAAAAGTTTGAGAAGCACCTGCCCAGAGATGGGAGTTATACTCGAGTTTAGGGCGTATAAACGCCTTGTAAATTGTAGCCAGATCAGAAGGGGTGAAAAACTTCTTGCATCTATTAAGAAAGCCTAAGCATCTTGCAGCATTCTTGGCAATCTCAAGTATATGATCATTCCAACGAAGCTTGTCACTGATACACATACCGAGTACTGATTGCTTTTCGGCCTCTTCGATGCAAGTACCATTCATATTATCTATGAATAGGGGCATACCCCCTATGTTTAGCTTCAACGACAAAAGACAGCATTGAGTTTTCGACGCATTAAACTCCACACGATTTCTAATACCCCAATTCACAATGCTGTTTAAATCGGAGTTTAATGAGCTTATCATATGGTGTCGTTGTAATAACACGTCCGAAGGCGAAGGCCGTGAATTATCAAACGTATATGAAAAGCTGAGGGTTGAGTCGTCAGCAAAACAATTTAATGGATTAGAAGTCACAGACAAGAGATCATTTATAAAAATGAGAAAGAGAGTCGGAGACAGAACGGAGCCCTGGATCACACCAGCATTTATTTTATGGAGATCAGACTTGAAACCGTCTAATACAACTTGTATTGAACGGTCCAGAAGATAGCTTCTAATCCAACGAATAAGAGTATCATCGATACCAAATGCACGCATTTTCGATTAAAGAGCTTCATGCCAAACTCTATCAAATGAGTTTGAAATATCAAGCGCAATAATCTTGCTTTCGCCAAAGCGATGCACAGATGTGTTCCACTGTTCGGTGAGATATGCCATCAGATCACCAGTGGAACGATTGCTGCGAAAGCCGTATTGCCGGTCATTTAAAAGCTCCCGATCTTCGAGATACTTCTTGAGCTGACGATTTTTCAGCGTTTCCATGACCTTGGAAAGAAGGGACGTAAGTGCAATTGGTCGGTAGGAGGAGGGGGAGGAGGAGTCACCTTTTTTTGGGACGGGCTGGACAAATGCTGTTTTCCATCTACTAGGGAAGATTCCTGAACGATAGGAGCGATGAAAAAGCTTACGCAGTGGTTTTGCCAGAGATGAAGAACACTTCTTCAGAAGAATAGGGGGTATACCATCCGGGCCAGCGGATTTGTGTATATCCAGATCTTGAAGTACTGCTACTGTACGAGTGCGGAAAAATATCTGTTCCATAGAAGAATTAACGTTCTCAATTACAGGAGGGGCATTGTTGCTTGCAGGCAACGTAGAACTTGCAGCAAAATGAGCTGCGAGCATATTCGCCTTCTCTGAAGAGCTGACAATAGGTTTATCGTCGACGATGAGCGTTGGAACTGATGATGACGTTGAGTTCTTGACATTTTTTACAAATGACCAGAAGTTTTTACTGCCTTTGGGACATTGGAGAATTCTTTGCCGTAACTTCTGGTCATGTACAAATTGCGTTTTGTGTATAACGGAGTTGCACGAGTTCCTAACTTGTTTGTGTTTCTTCCGATTTTCCTCAGTTGGGTTGGCTTTGTAGGATCGGAAGCTTACTTCTTTCAACATGATAGCTTCTTTACACTCTTCGGTAAACCAAGACTTTTCTTTTGGTTTGATACATTTTGTTCTGTGAGGGACAAAAGTTCTCATTCCAAGAAAAATCACTTCTGTAATCATTTCAGCACTGGCATCAATGTCATTATCGATGAAGCATAATGACCAGTTAAAGTTGCGAAAGAAATTATTCAGACCGTCCCAGTTGGCTTTCTCGTATTGCCAAACGGTCCTAGTGGGAATTTTTTCTTTAACTGGGTGGTTGGAGATCGAGAAATTAGCTGAAATGACACAATGGTCCGAGGTGCCAAATGGAGAAGTTACTTTAATAGTATATTTATCAGGATTGGAAGTAAGGAACAAGTCAAGAGTATGGGCGGAATGCCCATCAACATCCGGTATACGAGTAGGCTCATCGACAAGCTGGGTAAGATGGTTATACTCAGCAAAGATCTCGGTATACCTTCCTTCGAGTGTTGTCTGGCCAGAATAGCGGAGCCAACTTGAATTGTGTACATTGAAGTCGCCCGTAATCACGAATTCAGTGTGAGGACAATGGGAAACAATTCGGGAAATTGAATCTGACAAAACATCTAACTCATCACAAGTAGACATGCTGTCAAGATTCGGACTCCTGTAAAGAAAACAGTAATGAATGATATGCTTGCGGACAGTGAATTTGAGCCACAGGAAATTAAAGTTCGTATTAGAACAATGCCCATAATGGGGAAGGCTCTGGCAAGCAATATCATTCCTAACATAAACGACAAGACCATGGTGGGAAAAAAGTAATGGCACTAAGTTATATCCAACCAAACAAAATTCTGATAAATCAGTATTCTGTCCAACCTGGGTTTCACTTAATGCCAAAACAGCTGGCCTGTATTGCACAGTATGGGCGTACACAGAAAAGAAATTCTTCCTAAGCCCACGAACATTTCAATAGACGACACAAAAATCACTTACCATTCTGAAAAACTGAACACAAAAAATTCAACTTTGACGTACCTAAGTTAGACCATGCAGTGTAGGCCCATATCAAATCAATGAAAAACAAACTGTCCTAGGTGTTATGCCCATAAGACAATTTGCACACGAAATAAATATATAGGTATAGACAAAACAATAGAAGTATTCGACAAATGCTACATACCCATCCACTGCAATCATCTTGCGATAAGCCACACACGAGGCTTGCAGTGCATAGAAAGCAACAGTTATAGGTGGGCTCGGGTGGAGAGGATGGGTGGTGTCGGATGCTGTACTGCGACTACGAGCGAGGTTTCGGTTTTTTTTTTTTTTGGTTTTTTTTATTTGTTATTTGTCACTGGCTTATTTGATTTTGCGAATTTTGGGTATTGAAAATGATTGATTTTAATTTGTATGTAAATTGTATGTGAGATTTTTTGGTATGGTCTATTTTTTTTTTATTATTATTTTTTTTTTTATATATATATATATTTTGGGGACACACGCGCACAGATTTAGCAACGCGACCACTCACGACGAGTACTTGATCGACACTCAGCATACATAACTCCCGACTTTGTCGATTGTTACGATGAAAATGACGTCCTTACCGAAGGTCTCCGGCCGAGGGAAGTAGGACCACTTATGACATGTAGGTCACTCACATCACACAACTCATTTCAATTTGCGTTCGTAATGCGAGAAAAAATGAAGGAATACCTTAATAACAACAAAATCTATATATCCAGGCTGAAAAAGTGTATTTTGTGTTACATAAAATACAAAATACAAAATAAACAAGAATTTTCCTTAGTAAATAATATAATTCATTTTTTTCAGATAGGTACATACATACAACATAAAGAAACAAAAAGGTATAAGTAATTCAATATCCTATACCTTAATCAACAAAAAGAAAAAAACTATAATTCACAAATCATAAACAATCATTTCAGCAGCTTCAGCACTTCCTCGTTGACGTTTGTTAAAATCAAAGTAAGCGCTAAAAAAAACATAAGCGAGAGCTACAGTACGTTTGCAACGAACTGTTGGATACCCTATTCCCCACATTTTTGTATATGTATATGCATATGCATTCTCCTCCTTCGCAGCCAGACGCTGTTCCAGTATCGGAAGAAAAAATTCTTCTTTGGCCGATGCACAATAACTGCTGTCACAATAAAAAAAGGCGTGTGCCAAGCCTACAGTTGAGACATTTTATTGCCAGCGTAATCACTATATGAGCGCATCATTAAATTTTAAGCTTGCAGATCGATTTGAACAAAACAAGACAAAACTAAATTTTTTGTTTTGATAGGAAATAGCGATTATGTTTGTTTTTAACAATTCTTGAACTACACTCTGCTACGTAAACAAGGTATACAAACCAAAGTGTTCATCTTCTTACTTCAAAACTGCGACAGATAGTTAAAAAACATTAAAAAATTAATGCATATTACGACTTTTGACGGAAACGCCCCATAAAAGTGGGCGTGCCCTTAAAATTTTTAAAAAAATTTAAAGCACTAACTAAGCTTTGATCATGACTCAGTATTTAGGCATATGTGTAAAACTACAGCTGAATCGAGTAGTTTTTAAACGATCTTACCTGAACAAAGGTATTTTATCAAAATCACGCCTTTAAAAGTGGGCGTATTGAAAAAATTTACACAAGAAAATGTAGAAATATTTGTCATATAACGAACGGAAGGGAAAACGCTTTTAATTGAATATTGGTAGTACCTACCATAAATTCTTAAAACAATATTTTTCGTTTTTTTCATGAAAAGTGGGCGTAAGCCACGCCTGAAATTCAAAAATTTCTTTTCATACACAAAGTTTTTAGTTTCTACTAAGAGACGCAAGATGATTGCGGATTCATTATAAATGCCGTTTATTTGCAAAAACATTTTTGTTATGTTTTTAGTGAAAAGTAGGCGCCAGCCACGCCCAAAATCAAATTTTTTGATTTCATACACAAAGATTTTTATGTGAAAGTAATATCCACAAAATTTAATGTTTTTCGCATTGATATAACAATTGGTTATTTACAAAAACAATATTGATGGTTTTGTATGCAAAGTGGGCGTAAGCCACGCCCAAAATTCAATTATTTCTTTTCATAAACAAAGTTTTTAGTTTCTACTAAGAGACGCAAGATGATTGCGGATTCATTATAAATACCGTTTATTTGCAAAAACAAAAGTGGGCATCAGCCACGCCCAAAATCAAATTTTTTGATTTCATACACAAGATCCTTATGTGAAAGTAATATCCACAAAATTTAATGTTTTTCGCATTAATATAATAATTGGTTATTTACAAAAACAATGTTGATAGTTTTGTATGAAGAATGGGCGTCAGCCACGCCCAAACTGAATTTTTTTTTTAGTTGGAAGAAGGTTTACCTGAAGCTTGCGCGTGCAAAATTTTAGCGTTATGCTTTTATCGTAACTGTACAAACAACATAATTTAATTTTACCAAATTGAGGTTGTTCAACAAAAATGGCGATTGTGAGCGTGTTTATGGGCGGATTTTACTGGTTCAAGAACTTAGCGTTACTCTTAAACGAAAGATTTTATATACCAAATTTCAGCTTTCTAGCTCAAAAATTGCGACCTCTAGAGAGTATACATACGGACGGACGGACGGACGGACATGGCTAAATCGACTAGGCTTTTGATTCTGAGTCAGAATATATATATACTTTTCTATATCTAACGGTATTATTTCTCTATGTTACAAACCCCACACCAAATACAATATACCCATTCTATGGAATAGGGTATAAAAACATAGATATTTTCATATCGGTGTTCTGCTGCTATGTTTAGGTTTTGCATTGAATCTTTCCTGATATCTAAGAATGGCATGCGGGAAAATGGAATCGTAAGCCCAGAATTTACCTCAAGAACCCATCGAACTTATAGTAAAGTTCCGATATGCATGCCAAGATATGTTTCTTCCAAACGCTTCAAGCTACACAAATATAATTATTAGTAAGCCAACAGCCACGAGCAGCTGGAGAACATATTATTGTTCAGTCAGGAAGTAACTTGGTTACCAAAGTCGAAGGAGATTTTGATGCATGTCAAGCAGCCAGATACCTATCTATTACCTATGTATTTATAGCCGGGGTGAGTTTTAATTTCGCCCTCAGGTGTTATCAACAATATTTATGTCTTTTCTAATTTTAGCATATCAGATGGATTATGGTTGAAGTGGCTGCAACCGAATTGATTGATGGTGTTTCTGGCGAGCCCAAAGAGAGAATCCGAGACTTATTCCAACAGGCAACTGCTTGTTCACCTTGCGTTCTATTCATTTATAATCCAATTAAAATAACGCTCAACGTGATATGGAACGTCGTAATGTCTCTCAATTGATCAGTTGCATGGATGCTTTGAAAACCAGTGACAGAGGTGAAGCTGTGTTGGTTGTAGGTGCAACTACACGCCCAGATGTCTTCGATCCAGCACTGCGTAGGGTGTCAAAATTCGATCATGAAATAGCAATTGGCATACCAAGTCGCAAGGACAGACGTGAAATATTGACAATAATCTGTGATGGATTATATTCAACAACTCTTATTCGAGACCACGAGCACCACGTGAAGTTATCGACTGGTTCGACCGTTTACCTTCGATTATTCAACAGTTGGACTTAAATAATAATAATAAAATATAAAAAATAAAAAAACACAAGATTTTTCCTTACTGGATAGTTTTTTTTCAGTCTTTTCAGCAGGTACATAGAACAAAAAGGAACAAAAAGTTAAATAATTCAATACCACATTGGTTAAACAAAAAAAGGAAACAAAAAGCAAATACAATAGCGCATTAAAAAAAAAATCAACAAAAACAAATAAAAAGCTTATTCACACAACAATCATTCTTCCAGCAGCTTCAGGACTTCCTGGATTACGTCTGCTAAAATTTTGGCGTGCAGACGAATACGCACTGCTTCAGGCAAGGGTTTAATCCGCTTAGCCATGTTCAAAATGAACTTCTCGTCCACATCATGAGCAGGAGGTGCTGTGGTAAAATGGATTGCCACTCAATCATTTAATCCTCCAAGGGAGCGTTTAAAATCATCTTTGGCCATTCTTTTGGAACTCCCTGCTCTCTTTGGAGCAACCATCTCGATGCCATCGTCAATCCCAAAGCCAAATCTTCACCGCTAATTGGCGACGGCATATCTTGGGAGCTCTCGACCGCAGCAGTTTCGTGGAAGTTCCCAACTTGGCGATAAAAAAATTATAAAAGTATTGTTTTATCCAAAAACTATGTATATATTATGTTTATTTTAACTTTCGTGGTGTAAGTGAAGGGATTAAAAACTCAAGCACATCGTAGTGCTCCCACTTTTCTACCGCCGAAGCTCCACTCCCAGATGATTGCTCCATCGAGCGCTTCTCCCGCACGAACCGGTCTCGAAGACTCCGCCAGCGCAGCTTGCACTCTCCAACTGCAGAAATAAACTAAAGGTATTATTTTAAACTTTTTATTAATTTAAGCAATTACCTGGTCTGTTTAAAATCTTGGCAATTTCTTCCCAAGCAGTGGTTCTCTTCAATATGTTTTTATATGTTTTGGACCGGATATTATAAATGAATTCACGCTCCCTCACCAAGTTAATAAGCTGTTCTTCAAAACACATTTTCTGTTCAACGAAAATAAATCAATTTCAAGAAAAATTCAGATGATTATTCTATATTTGAATAACTTACCTTGCATTTATTTCTTAACTTCACTCAGAATTAGTAAAAAACAAATGAATTTAGTTTGTTGACTTTTTTTACAGCTGTTTTGAGCTGTCAGACAAAGCAAATGTTCAGTACATTTGAACTAGAGCTTCCGTTTGGAGTCACATTACGTAACATAACGTGTTTTTCTTTACGGTTGCCAAACAACACTTGAGGTTGAAGCTTCTTTGTGATAGCATACATTGAATTCCTATGTCTGAACTCGTAAACGTCAGTTGAAGCCGAAGCCAAAGCGTGTTTGTGATTCAGCCTTCAGTAGCAGCATAATTCATCCTTCAGTTCGATTCTATTAAAATAATAAAATTTATGACGTAAATTGTGAACATTTGAATTAATAGATATTTTGGAACATAGAAAAGGTGCATCTTTATTACCTTTGAGAAGATCAAACGCAAACAAAGCCTCAGACAACTTTCTACGTTTATTAAGACTACACATATCAATTGGTATTAAACGATGAGAATACCTAGGCAAAACATAACTCTCAGTACTCCATCCAAGATCTTTTAATGCAAATAGTAAAAACTGTTTTTGGACAGATTCAAGTTTCTTAATATCAACATCATAACACGGAGACCAGACAACACTACAATATTCAAGCAGTGAGTGCATCCAGTGCCGGATTAAGCAAGCGCGGGGCCCGTAGCAAATTCTTTCAAAGAGCCCTCGATCTACTACCTATGGGGTCTTAAGTATAAAGTGGTAAAAAAACAATTCAATACTCAATACTCAATACGTTTATTTGCTATCTATAGGTTACAATTTTGTGGGTAATTAATAGTGTAGTAAATTACTATAGGCGCTGTTAGGCTCTGACAAGTTCAAAAAGCCTGAGATGAAATTTCCTGGCAATTTAGAATAATTTGGATAGGAAACTAACAATTGAAAACTGATGATACTACACAAATTATTTTTTTCAATACATATTTCAGAGTTTAAGTTTAATACAAAGTATATTATATTTTTAGGAATAGCTAATGTTATATTTTATCAATGGTATACTTTAAATAATGCTTATATTTTATATTTATTTATCTGTTCCCTTATTATTTTTTAAACTTTTACAAAGTAGCTTTTCTAGATTTCATGTGGGCAAATTTAGAAATAATACTACCAATTCGTATCAATTTGTTTGAGCAAATCATATTCTATATTCATCAAAGCGAAATAATTCAGACGTTCTTGACTCATAGTATTCCTTAACTCATTTTTTATGCGCTTTAATGTCGAAAATGAACGTTCGCCACTGCAGTTAGTGATCATGAGAGATAAATAAATGCGCAAAGCAATTTCTAAATTGGGGAAACATGATTCTACTGAATTGTCCATTAAGAATTTATAATATTGAATTTCCAGAGCTTCGTTTTTCGTACTGTCAATCGCACTAGCCACATCCGTTTTCAGCAGCTCGGCAAACTGCACTAATTCGTTGTCTAGGCTGTCTTCCAAATCATTTTCATAAGCACTGACTATAATTAATGTTTTTTTTTTAAATCTCGTCTGCTGTAATAGATTTTAACTGTCGAAATATTCCAAAAACACCAGTTAGTTTTTGATATGCTTTCATGCGTTTGTCTAAAGCAGATAGTGTGTTATCAATAATGACAACAAACACCTCAATTTCAAACTTTTTACCAGGTGTTTATTTCTCAACAAATTCGTCAATTGTTCTATAACCGCTAAAATCGTCGTACTTTGTGTTCCGCTTGCGTCGTCTTGAAGGCTGTTGCTGATATTCATGACAGCTTGTCAGCTCTTTGGCTTGTGCTTCAATATTTGAAAATGTAGATCGCATTGTTTGGACATATCCATGTAATGATTCATAAAGGCTGTATCCCGTATTAAGGTCTATTTTAGACGATTGCAGCGACGCACTAGTTGCTTGCATGCGTTCTAGGATTCCATTCCACGTAATTGTCATTATTCCCGTTTCCAACTTATTCATCTTTGAAACAAGTCCGTAAGCTTGATTACGACACTCTGACTTTTGATCTATATTATTGGAAATGGCATCCAAAACTTGCTTGATAGTGGTAAAACCACATAAAAGTGCCTTCGTAGCATCAGCTCTGGCGGACCACCTAGTATCCAACAACCTTTTCAAAATCGGAATTTTCGAAGTAAGAGCTTCCGTAAGAAGACTCCAACGATTTGTAGAAGCGGAAAAAAAAATTATAGGGACTCTCGCGTCTAGAATTTCAACTTCTTTGGTTCTGGAAATAGTTTATTGAATGCATTGCTCTTTATGAATTTGGTAATGATCTTACTATATCAGGATTACGAAATGGTTATGGAAAATTCAATTTGAGGAAATCTCTCTTTTAAGATGTAAGAGATTTCTAATTTAAATGTGCTTCAATGTTCACACCTAATTACCTCCTATTTATTTGTGCTCGTTAAAAGAACACAGACCACCCTGTCTATAGATAATCTCTCTGATATGTACCTACTTTGAGTATATACATAACTGAATTGCATTATATAATACATACTAGTTGTTTTATCGAATGATTTCTTTTACCGCTTTATGGAAAGCTTTTATTATATTTGTAAGCCCAATGTTAAAACGGCAATCCAAGAATGTTCAGTTTGTTAAGAGCCGAGATCGAATAAAGAACCATATTCATTAAAGAGACAAGACGTGTTTCAATTTTTATGATAAATTTATGTTGTTTTTTTGAAAATTGCTTGTGCATGCTATTTTTACACTGCATGCTATTTTTAAAGTCCTTACAATTATTCAGAAGTGGGATTACCGTTTCAAAAGTACCTACTTAGTTTTTTTTGCACGTTTACCGATTTTTTTTTTCATATTTTTTAAGTTGAATTAAATTACACGCAAAAAAAAAAATACCATTTCAATTGCAATGGATGCCAAATCACGTGCTGCACAGTTTTTGCAAAGAGCAAATGTTGCTGATTTGAAGGAAAAGCTGGCTGAAATGGGCTTAGCCACTAATGGTCTGAAAGCTGAGCTGAAAGAACGTCTGGAACAAGGAATCGCTCCACTTAATGATGATGAAATTGCGGTGTTCTTCCCACATAACGTGCCCAATGGTAATGACAATGTTGTTGATTTGGAAGAGGAGGACGCCGTTCTGTCACAGAGGTTGGAAAGCTTACGAGAACTTGTGAGAAAAAAGGAAGAAATTGCTTCTTTACAAAGGAAGCTGAACGAGTTAAACGGTCCGCAGAAAGAGCTTCATTCTTCGCTTTCGCTTCGTGATTTTGAAGACTCAATGTCATTTTTTACTGGAGATGACAATTATGGTATTAATAAATGGGTTAATAGTTTTGAGGATGCAAGGATTCTCTATAAATTAAATGAGTCTGAAAGTTTCGTTGCCGCTAAGCGATTGTTGAAAGGAACAGCGAAGTTATTCCTCAGGTCAACCTCATGTAGCTCTTGGGGCGAGTTGAAAACTGCTCTCTTGGATGAGTTTCATGAGCATGCTACAGCTACGGACGTCCATAATATGTTGCGAGGTCGTCGAAAGCGTAAGGAAGAAACCTTTCAACAATACGTGCTTTCCATGCAGGAAATAGCTTCGCTCGCAGATATCGAAGAGCAGGATATTATTCACTACGTAATTAAAGGGATTCCTGACTCCATTTTAAATAAACAAATTTTGTTAACAGCGAACAACGTCGCTGAACTGAAGATCATTTTAAGAAAGTATGAGAAGATGGGGTGTGACCAGCATTCATTTACACCAAGTTTTCGAAATCATAAACAAAATTTGCCTGCTACGAGTACAAAAGCAGTTATAAAATGTTTTAATTGTAATGAACCTGGGCACATAGTCACCAACTGCCCAAAGCCTAGACGTGAAAAAGGTTCATGTTACCGTTGTGGACAAAAAGGCCACGTCGTTAAGGATTGTCCACAGTCAACATCAATTTGCGTGGTAAATAATACCAAACCACATGATGATGATCCAACGTTTTCGTGCTTGAAAGATTTTCATGGCGTTTTCGAGTACGGGTTTCTACAAGAGAAATCTGGAGCTGATTGTTTCTCAATGAAGATGATGACGATGATTGACACCGGGAGCCCCATAAGCTTCGTGCAGCAGCGGTTTGTTCCACCATTTTTGGTAAGAGCAATACAAGGTTCCATGAATGACTATGTAGGTATAAATAACTCAAAATTAAGTATATTAGGAAATATATTTTGTTACATAAAATTTAAGGACGACTATATTAATTTATGTTTATTTGTCGTCCAAAATGAAACAATGAAAAACGCGATAGTGTTAGGTCGCGATTTTTTGCAAAAATCAAATATGCAACTTGTTGTTCGATCAGAAAACCATGTTAATGTAATTGAAAAAGATAACTTAGAAGAGAATCATGAAAATTTTATGGAAGAAATCTTGAATATAGATACATTTGATAATAATGACGAATCGGTTAATCTTAAAATTAATGAAAATTTAAATTATGATGAAAAAGAAATGGTTAGAAGTTTAGTTGCACGGAGCATGCCAACTAATTGTGAATTGCCGGATAATTTTGAAATGAAGATAGTTTTGACGAGCGAGAACAATGTTTTTAATTGCGTTCCACGACGGTTACCTTATGCCCATAAGTTAGAGCTGAAAAAGATTTTGGACGATTTATTAAAAAACAAAGTTATTCGTGAAAGCAGTTCACCTTTCGCTTCACCCATTGTGTTAGCCAAGAAAAAGACAGGTGAATTACGGCTTTGTATAGATTTTCGTCAATTAAATAAATTGACAGTCAAAGATAATTTTCCAATCCCATTAATTGAAGACCATTTGGATAGACCTCGCGGTAAAAAGTATTTTTCCTTGCTAGATTTAAAGAGTGGATTTCACCACGTCAAGATGGCAGAAGACGCAATAAAGTTTACCTCCTTCACTACTCCGTTGGGGCAATTTGAATACTTGCGAATGCCATTTGGCCTTAAAAATGCGCCTTCGGTTTTTCAGCGATATATTAACTCACTATTCAAAGATCTAATAGATTCGGGAAGATTGCTTGTGTATATCGATGATCTTTTAGTGGCAACAGATTCAAAGGATGAACATTTTGCAATTTTAAGAGATGTTATGAAAGTCGTTGAAAATAACAATTTACAATTACGTTATGATAAGTGTTTGCTTATGCATGAAAAAATTACGTACTTGGGATATGAAGTTTCATCTGAAGGTATAGGTCCAAATTTAAATGGTGTTAAAGCAGTTTCCGAATTTCCTATTCCTAAAAATATAAAAAACTTACATTCCTTTCTTGGTCTTTCTTCATACTTTAGAAAATTCATAAAAGATTTCTCAATCCTTTCAAAACCTTTGTACGACTTACTAAAAAAAGATTCGAAATTTGAGTTCGGCGAAAAAGAGTTGGCTGCTTTTGAGTTGTTGAAGCAAAAGCTTCTAATGGCACCATTACTTAGAATTTATAACCCTACTGCTGACACAGAACTGCACTGCGACGCAAGTAGCTTAGGATTTGGTGCAGTTTTGCTGCAAAGACAGGAAGATAAACAGTTTCACCCTGTTTTCTTTTTTTCCAAACGTGCAACTGTTCAGGAATCTAGGTACCACTCTTATGAGCTGGAAACATTGGCAATTATATCTGCCTTAAGAAGATTTCGAATCTATCTGACTGGGATTCACTTTAAAATAATTACAGATTGTAAGTCACTAACTCTTACTCTTAATAAAAAATTGTTGAATCCACGAATCTCGCGATGGGCGCTGGAACTCCAGGACTACGACTATGTTATCGAACATAGAGATGGGCAAAGGATGAAACATGTTGACGCCCTGAGTAGGTGTCATAACGTTTTGATCATTGAGCCTGATTCATTTGAGCACGTCCTTGCAGCATCGCAGCAGAAAGATCCGGTTGTAGGAAAAATAGTTAAAATGTTAGAACAAAGAGAAAGTCCTTTATATGAGTTAGTCAATGGCCTAGTATACCGTAAAATTAATAAAAAACTATTTTTTTATGTTCCATCTCAAATGGAACGAAATGTCATACAAACACATCATGAAGCATTATGTCACTTAGGAGTTGAGAAGTGTTTTAATTTTCTAAGGAAGACGTATTGGTTTCCTGCAATGAAAGTTAAAATAAAAAATTACATTAATAGTTGTCTTAAGTGCGTTCATTTCTCTCCACCATATGGAAAGAAAGAAGCAGTTTTACATTGTATCCCAAAAGGCGATAAACCATTCGAAACAATTCATGTTGACCACTTCGGACCACTACCATCTTCTGGTCGAAGCTGTAGAAAATATATTTTTTTGGTAATTGACGGATTTTCAAAGTTTACGAAACTTTATGCGGTCAAGACCACGACCACAAAGGAAGTAGTTCAGAGCCTAGAAACGTATTTTTCATCTTACAGTAAGCCAACACAGTTAATCTCAGACAGAGGCAGTTGCTTCACTTCTGATGAGTTTCGGATGTTTTTTATTTATTTATTGAAATCAAGCTAAATGTCTAGCGTACAATAATTTTATCATATTATAAGTTATAAAATAATCGTTTAAAACCAATATTTGTTACATCGGGAAAATGAATTAATAAGTTATTATTTACGTTATATAAACTGAACATATTATTTAAGGGCGAAGACCTTTCGTAGTTGGTACGATAGTGCGTTATATAAATTGGGTCAGGTAGACCTCTTAGATTACGGTTGGGAACATTAAAACTAACGCGAGACAGAAGATTCAAAGCATCAATATTACCATTAATAAGATTAACAATAAAAGTAAAACATAAATAAGAACGTCTGCTCTCCAGGCTGGGTAGGTCTATGAGTTTTAGACGGCTAATGTACGAAGGAAGATTTAATGGGCTCTGCCAGCCTAGGCCTCTGAGGGCAAATTTTAAGAACCTTTTTTGTATTCGTTCTATTCGTATTTTGTGGCAACTGTAATAAGGGGTCCATACCTGGCAAGCATACTCTATAATAGGTCTGACAAATGAGGTAAACAATTGTTTGATGACATAAGGGTCAGAAAACTGACGTGATTCCCGTTTAATCCAACCTAATACTGAATTTGCCTTAATGCATGTGGCATTAATATGTTGCGTAAATTCGAGTTTTTTATCAAACAAGACACCAAGGATAGATACCTCACTTACATTTAACAGATTTACGCCATTGAAACTGTACTCAAAAGACAAAACAGATAGTTTTCTAGTAAAATTTATAATCTTACACTTGTCGATATTTAACAACAAACAATTTCGTACACACCAATTGTAGAAAGCATTCAAATCCGTTTGAAGCTTATGACAGTCAAGTTTACAAGAAATAGTTTTAAAAATGTTAACATCGTCGGCATATATGAGGCAGTTTGAGTGCCTTAAAACTGATGGGAGGTCATTTATAAATAATATAAAAAGAACTGGACCCAAATGGCTACCCTGGGGTACTCCAGAATTAACCACAAAAGATTTTGAATGGTAGCCGTTAAAATTCACAGTATAGGACCTATCAAGTAAATAGGATTTGAGCCAAGCAATGAAGTTCATGCTAAAGCCCAGCTTGCTCATTTTCTGAAGCAGAACTGTATGTGAAAGCTTGTCGAATGCCTTGCTGAAATCAGTAAGAACACAATCCATTTGCTTCTTATTTTTGAAAGAATCAATACAGGACTCCGCTAACTCAATGAGAAGAGTGACAGTCGAACGGCCCTTTGAAAAACCATGTTGGTTAGGAACAATTATTGATTTTGTGTAAAAACTCAATGTTTTGCAGACCATTGCTTCAAAAAGTTTCGGAATAGCAGACAGTTTAGCTATTGGTCGATAGTTTCCAATTTGATCCTTTTTACCTTTTTTATGTAGAGGAATAATAAAAGATTGTTTCCATGCATGAGGAAACTTACACGTAGACAGTGAACAGTTGAAGAGAACAGCAAGTGGAAAGGACAAATGACTAACACACTTTTTTAGAACTGAAGCTGGCACTCCATCAGGGCCAGATGTGTCATTATCTTCCAAATTAGATATAAATTTCGAAATATCGCCGCCAGTTATATGAAAATTTATATCAGTCAAGTGCGAATACGATTTCAAATGACCAAATAGTTGATCATTTTCGTCAAGATTATCACAGTTTAGATTATCACAGTTCGAATAGTTATCACAGTTGGAAGAATCACAGATGAATGCGCTTTGAAAAAAGTCAGAAAATAGTTGTGTAATGATATGTGGATCGTGGACTGAAATATTGTTATGTTTAAAAACGGACGGATATGGAGTACATTTACGTTTGCTATTAATAAAATTCCAAAAGGATTTAGGATCCATTTTTAAATTGCTCTGAACATTTTGTATGTAATTAAGATACTTAATACTTGACTCTCTGTTGAAAATATTTCTGGCCTCACAGTAACTAATAAAATCGGAATCTAAGCCAGTTTGTTTGTATTTAAACCATAACTTATTTCTGTAGTTTTTTAATCTCCGCACTTCACTATCATACCAACTTGGAGCAAGTGATTTTGATTTATTAGATATAAGGGGAACAGATGCCAAAAAACAATCAAATATTTTGTCATAAAATTTTAAAACCATAGAATTAATATCTGAACAAGAATAAAGGCAGGACCAATCAATTAAAGATAGCAAACTATTCAATTTAGTGTAATCAGTTTTTTTAAAGTTAAATTTAAAAACATTGTCAGAATCTTGATTATTACTCCTTACAAAGTTTTGAACAGTTATGATGAGTGCTGGATGATGAGAGTCCTCTTTTACCAGAGGGTCAGTCGTTTTGTCCAGTGAAATGTCGGCATCAATTGTTGTGAAAATCAAGTCAAGGATCTTAGCATTTGAGTTTGGTATGTTATTTATCTGATGCAGACCAAGCGACGTAATATTATCCAGAGTCTGCGAGTCATCTACTGAAAGGTTTCCTGTTGGCACCATAGTGTTAGTATCAGGACATCGTTTCCAAGACACATTGGTTAAATTAAAATCTCCAAGGCATATTATGTCGTCATTGTAGTTCATCAGATCAAATATGTAATTTAAAAAGGTGAAGGCTTCGTTGTAGGTATTAACTGAGCTTCCAGGAACAATGTACATAGTGACGAAGTAGATATGTTTTCCTTGAAGATCCATCTTCACACATAAAAACTCTTCGTTCAAACAAACAGGAACACTGACTAGTGAAGTCACAAAACAAGATTTAACGGCAATAAGGATACCACCGCCAACAGTAGTAATACTCGGATCGGAGTATCTATCACGTCTATAAACATTAAACGAAGAATCAAAAAGTTCTGAGTCCTTTATTCCACCAAATAGCCATGTTTCCGTCAAAGATATGACATCGTAGGAAAAGTTCGAGGTATTAAAGTAAACCAAATTGGTCTTTGTCCGTAAGCCTCTTACGTTTTGATAAAGTATATCAATTAGTTGCAACGAAGTTTTGTTGGTCTTGTCAAATTCTTCCGAAAAGGGTTATTCAAAGTATTTCGTTTAACGAATTCGTGGATGATTATGTTTTTCGGCCAGAAATGCTTATCCAACAATTGAGTAAATGTTTCATGTGGAACAAATAACTTGAAAGACGAGTAATCAATTCCTTTCGTTGGTAACTGCTCAATTTTGAAATTGGTATTTTTGAAATGTGATTCAATATATGCAGATATATCGCTGCACTTAGTGTTAGCCTCAAAATTTGATAAAAAAATGCATTTGAATCTTTCAGCTGCTCTCAACGTTACTGTATGCATTACGTTATCCTTAGGTGCTTCTGCAGACAATGACGACGGTTGGATGAAGGAGGTCGTAGAAAATGTGTTTGGACACACCGCAGACAAAAAAGGGGGCGATGGCATTTTTTGAGAATTGAAGAGAGGTTCTGAATTTGTTGATGTGGATGAGGTTGATTTCGAATTCAAAGTACATGGAGCTTCGGAATTATTTATTGACGACATATAGGAGGGCGAATTCAAGGATAATGAGTTAGAAGATGTGGTTAAAGTTATAGTTGATGAAGATGAAGTTGATATCGAAGTGTGATGTAGTGTTGAAGTTATAGGTGTAGATGGTGCAATTGGTGGACCCAATGATGAAGTTATTGATGTTTTTTCGGATGGTGAAGGTATGATGGAAGATAAAGGAATATGTGCTGTTGAATTAGTTGAATCAGATGGAGTTTCAGGATTCATTGATAAGGTGGTTGAAGATGATGAAGCTAAAGATGATGAAGTTGAGGATGATGATTTAGAGGATGTTGTTGCGGTTGATGAAGATGTGGTTAATGTTGAAGTTGATGATGTTAAAGATGCTGTTGTAAACACAAAAGGTGTTGTGAGAGTTTTAGTTTTTATTGCTCGGGAGCCTGTAGACTTTTTACTTTTTTGGGTTAAGGGGGACAAAATTTCGCAAGGTCTTTTTAAGGATACTGACCGCGTTAAATGGTTTTTTGGTGTCTGGTTACTCGGAATGTTTTTCGATTTATTAGATTTTGGTGTTTCCACTGATGGAATGTTGATTGAAATTAATCTTATAAGTTGCTCATTAACATTTGCGAAAAGTATGATGTTCAACACATCAAAATTGCTACAAGTTCACCTCAGTCTAACGGTCAGGTTGAACGAATAAACAGGTGTCTTACTCCAATGCTGGCTAAGGAGAGTGAAGTTGAACCTAATGAATGGACGAAACATATTTCTAAAATTGAGTTTGCTATTAACAACACCATTAATAAAAGCACGGGCTTAAGTCCAAGCATGTTGCTGTTTGGAATTTCGCAAAAAGGTATCATATGCGACAAGGTCAAAGAGTTCTTAGAACAAAATATTTTAGTTGATAAGCCAAGAAACTTAGAATCGTTGAGGGAAGAAGCAAGTAAGAATACTGTTCACAGTCAAAACGCTAACAAAAGATATTACGATAAACATCACAAGAAACCCCACGAATATAATGTCGGCGATTTTGTCATGGTAAAAAATGTTGTAACAACACCGGGTGTTAACAAAAAACTTCTAGCCAAGTTTAAAGGACCATTTGAAATAATTAAAAAACTTAAAAATGATCGTTACCTTATTAAAGACTTAGAAAATCTTCAAATTTCGCGCGTTGCATATGAAGGGGTTGCATGCCCCGAGAACATGAAACCATATGTTTTTAATTAAAGTCATATTATCTGAATGTACTCGTATCTCTTTTTTATATTATTTGATTATGAAATGATTTTTTTTGTATTCTTGTAATTAAGTATTTTTTACTATCGTTTTGTTTAGAAGTATATAAATATCTATGTAATGGTAATGTATGTTAAAAAGAATGTTTAAAATAATTATACAATTCAATTTTATTTGATTTCAAAATATGACATGCTTAAATAATGATACAAGTACAATTAGTATTTGTTTTCGTTTGTATGTAAATCGAGGACGATTTATATTCAGGATGGTCGAGTTGTAAGAGATTTCTAATTTAAATGTGCTTCAATGTTCACACCTAATTACCTCCTATTTATTTGTGCTCGTTAAAAGAACACAGACCACCCTGTCTATAGATAATCTCTCTGATATGTACCTACTTTGAGTATATACATAACTGAATTGCATTATATAATACATACTAGTTGTTTTATCGAATGATTTCTTTTACCGCTTTATGGAAAGCTTTTATTATATTTGTAAGCCCAATGTTAAAACGGCAATCCAAGAATGTTCAGTTTGTTAAGAGCCGAGATCGAATAAAGAACCATATTCATTAAAGAGACAAGACGTGTTTCAATTTTTATGATAAATTTATGTTGTTTTTTTGAAAATTGCTTGTGCATGCTATTTTTACACTGCATGCTATTTTTAAAGTCCTTACAAAGATTAATATTAATAAGTTATATTTTATAATTAATATTTTAAACCAATTTATTACTTAAGTAATAAAATATTTTTTTTCGGTCATAACTTCTATAACCCAATATACTTATATTCTAGAAAGTAGATTTTTGGTATATGGTTACTAAATTATACTAAAAATAATGTAGTCTGTTAATCTTACAAATAAAGAGATAATTTTAACAATTAAAATCGACCCATTTCAATTCTGCTACACATCCACACTAAGTGTCGGGTAAGAGTGCTTGCATACGTCAGACTTTTTGTAGAGCTGATTATCAGGCCGACTGAAATTCTACACATTTATGCAAGCAACTTTTTGCAGAACTTGTGCGTTTACCGTATGAAATTCGTTGATTTATTTACGCCAAGGAAATAGTCGGGTACCGAGTGTCTGACGTGGATTGTCTTAATACGAAAAGTTGTAACGTTTCACGTTCTTGTGACATCAAAAAATTCAATATACCACATCTTAATAAGTTTCACTAAAAAAAATTACGCTCAGGCAGAGATGAGTGGATTTAAATATGCGGGGCCCCCTTTAGCGCGGGGCCCGTAGCAATTGCTACTCTTGCTACGTGGTTAATCCGGCACTGAGTGCATCAATGAACAGTAGATAGCTTTATTTATGTAAGGATCATTAAATTCATTAGATCTCCGTTTGACAAATCCAAGCATACACATGCCCTTAGAGTGTATTTTGTCGATGTGGTGCTTGAAAGTAAGTTTATTTTCAATAAAATATCCCTTGGTTTTACGAACTAATATCTGATTATCAACGGTGTGGTCAAAATGAGTTGCACTTTTTTTCTTAGAAAATGAAATAATATTGCACTTACCCACGTTAAGCTTCATACCGTTCATTTTCCACCAATTTACAAGTGTGTCTAAGCATTGTTGTAATGCTTGTCCGTTAAGTGTGTTATTAACATTTAAAAAAAAAATTAAGGTCATCTGCATACAAAAGATATCTGCACCCTCTGAACAACAAGGGTAAGTCATTAATAAATAATAAAAATAAAAGCGGACCGGGATGACTATATTGGGGTACACCAGAGGTGACATACATTTTACGAGAAATAACATCACAAAACTTTACACACTGAGTTCGATTTGACAGATATGATTCAATCCATTTAAGCAAGTTTAAATGAATGCCATTGCGTAATGCTGTGTCGAAGGTAGAAATGGTGCAGCAGAGCTCTGTTCTGCAGGTCGTGATTTAGGCGAATGCTAGCTTTCAGCTTATACACTTGCTGAAAAGCAGCCCCTACTGCTTCCACCCTCTCTTGAGGATCTTCAATCATAAAGAAGTCGTCATCAATGACGGCATTCCCTGGATCTATACCTGCGATGGTAAGTACGTCTTCGTTGTCCGTATATCTTGGAAGCTTAAGGCAAGGACGATCGTTTTGGTCATTCTTCCTAAAGATTTATTTACTTTGAAGAAACATACTTGGGTCGCTAGAATTAACGGCCCGAATCTTGTTATCCGAAAACAAATTAAAAGATACTCTATAGTTCTGCTTAATAGGCAGATTGAGGTTTTTGATCGACGACTTCAGTGTCCTAATTTCCGGATCGTTTCTGTCAGTTAACCATCTGTATAAGAGTTTGAGTCTTGTAAGCAGTCTACTTTTGTGTTTGTGTAGTACGTCTCTTGTAGTGTTTCTGTATTGTCCAGTTGCGTCTTTTCCTTTGTATCGTGGAATTGTCCTGTCCATCGTTCGTTGTATTGTCTCATCCATTTGACTAAGGTATCTGTCGATCTCCACGTTTGTCAGATTCCTGTCATTTGGTGGCGAAATGTCGTTCGAAGCAAGTTCACTCGATAAGGCGTTGGAGAAGCGTGGCCAACGCCTTTTACTGAAATTGTAAGAGTGCGTAGGCACATAATCCTCGTTCGGAATCCGTATTACGGCAGCGAGTCCGCAGTGGTCACTGTCGTACTCCACCGTCCGTAATCTGTTTCTTGTTTGACCCACAGTGTCAGTTATTGTCAGCTTTGAGTCTAACAGAAGTAGATCCAGAAAACCACCGCTTCCTGGAAACGATGGTCTATCAGTAGCAAATAAGTCGATCCTACACTCAACGTTGTATCGACCCATCCAATTGAAAAGATGGCATCCTCTAGGATTTTGAATTTGATTTCCCCAATCTTTATGTCTGTCATTCAGATCTACGGCCATGAGATAGTAATTTTCCTCCAATTTGAGGCGAAGACATTCGAAAAGTTTTTCAAGCTCTGATATAAAATTAGCAGGCTGATGTGCTTCTGGTGCGTACGCCGAGATCATGTTCATTCGCTTCAACTATTAGAGAGGAATGCAAATGATGCAGGCTTCTTGCAACCCGAATCTGAGCACTTCATTATTATAAATTACCTTATGACAAATGCCTTTACGTATGAAGATGGCAACTCCACCTCTACGAGTGGGGTTGGGTCGATCTCTTCTTACGATGTTGTAATTGTTATGAGTCAGTTTGTGCTTCTGGTTTAGCTTGGTTTCGCTAGCCAAGAAGACATCACGACTTTGGTCTTTTAGCAAATGAATGAGATTTTCTCTGCGTTCGGTCCTTATCAGTGAATTTACATTCACAGCTAGGATTTTAAGGGGGCTCTGAAACAGCGAGCCTTTTACGTTTATTTGTTTGGACGGGGAAACAAGAGTAGAGATAATCCACCCTTTCTGCCTGTCCCCAGATCTGTTTCTGAACGTCAGCTATCATACTTGCAATGGTATGCAACGCCTTCATGACATCGTCCTGCACCGTTGAAGCTTTAGGTACTGGGACCTGTGGGGCTACCTTTTGCGCAGGTTGTACCGTACTTCTTCTCCCCGTCGTAATTTGGGCGAAGGATATCAGAGGTGTAACGGTCTCTCAAATTTTTTGTTACCGGATTATTTTACTTTCTTCAGCTCTTGGTACTTCGGGCATCCCAGATAACTTGCAGTGTTCCCCGAGGCCTTGCAAAGAGCACATTTAAGCTGGGCCCTATCTCCGACCCTTATTTCAACGAGTTTGCACCCCTCCTTTTTGTGGCCTTTTGCGCATTCCACGCAAACAGGATCCATATTGTAGTTTCCTGCTGCGTGGTGAGGGCCTTGACAATTCGTGCATCGAGGCACGTCGTCTTTATTATTTAATTTCTCCCAACGTACAATATGGTAGTTCAGCTCTGTTATTTTGTTTAGACTTCTCAGCTTGCTTTGGGGCGAGACTTGAACTAAGAATATAGGGAGACTCCGTTTCTCCCGTCTTGACCTAACTGTGGTTAACGGCTTGACCTGATCAACTTGAGGTCGCCGCTCGCTACTCTATATAGCTCATCTAAGAGCGCCTCCGGTTCCGTAGAGGAATCAATACCCTTAAGGACCATAGATTGGAACTTTTCGTTGAATGTATAATATTCGGTGGTTGCTTTTTTAAATAAATCTTTAATTTCATTGTGATCTTTTAAATTGAAGCACTGAATTGCGTGCTTCATATATCTATATCTTTTTACAGTAAATCTATCGCCTATGGCTTACTTACATGCATTTATTGTGCCCTTGACATCCATTTTGTATATATAAATTGGTGGCATCTTTTCTTTTTTTTTTAGCTGTGGCTGCTGCTGTTGACTCTGCGACTATTGTCTCTGCTGCTGTTGTTGTGGTTGTTATATTTGTTCTTGTTCTTGTTGCTACTGTGGCTGATTACCTGACAGCTATTGCTGAGGTTGCTGCTGTTGTTGCTGCAGTGGCTGTGGGGGCTGCTGTTGTATTGTTTCTTGAGCCTCGTCCTCATTATCGGGCACTTGTTCCATGTCTGGTTTAGTTAAGTCCAACAGATCACTGGAACCGCTGACGTTATGCCCCTCTCCTCTGTCTGATACAAAAGCTATATCTTCAAGGGTATTTTCAGAATCGGGGTCTTCTGCTCTGTCATCGTCGTAATCGTCGTCATCATCGTCTTTTTCTTCTTGGGAGCTACCCATCTGCTGCTGTATTCTGACAGCTGCCGATTTTTTGGCCGACCGTTCCATTTCCCCTCTCCAACTATCAGCTTCGCTGGATTAAAGGCACGGCTTATTTTTCGACGTCTAAATCCCTTCCTTCTTGTTACGAGTTGAAAGGTTGCCTCTTTATCTAATGCTGAACTCTCACGTTTAGGTCCAACATATTTCAATTTTGCTGCTGCTGCTACTTCGCTTCTAGTTTTCCCTGTTGCTAGGCCAGATGACGCAGGCAGATTGAGGCTACTTGTTTTTGGGACCGTTGTCCCCGCTACTTTGGCTGGTGCATTTACGTCAGCATCGCAATCCGATGCCAACTAATCCATGATCCAGCTATGCCCGAATCTTGTTATCCGAAAACAAATTAAAAGATAATCTATAGTTCTGCTTAATATTCAGATTGAGGTTTTTGATCGACTACTTCAGTGTCCTAATCTCCGGATCGTTTCTGTCAGTTAACCGTCTGTATAAGAGTTTGAGTCTTGTAAGCAGTCTACTTTTGCGTTTGTGTAGTGCATATATTGTAACGTTTCTGTATTTTCCAGTTGCGTCTTGTTCTTTGATTTAGATTTTAGATTAATAATGATTTTATTTTGCATAATTTCTTAATTCTATATAACAAAGAAAAAAATTTTTTAACAACTTAATCTGTTAAAAGAACAAAATTTGTGGTCTCGATTATATTTATTTAAATTATGTCTCTTCCTTATTGACAGCAAAAATGAATGAAGAAGAATAAAAATAAAAACAAAAAACACAAAGAAAATTTGATTTAGTTGTGTACTTTATTTATTTCTTATTTTTCTAAATACCGAATGCATTTCGGAAGGCAATTGGCCTACCATCATCAGCGTAATACGCGAAACAACTAAAAGAGATTAGAATTAAATACAATTAGTGCAAAACAAAATTAAAAAAGAGAAACATTAAGATTTTGAATGTAAATGTAAAACACATACAAATTAATTTACAAGAGAAAATAAATTAAATGTTATTGGACTTTCTTCTATGTTCATTAAATTCTCATTGATGTTCATGTAAATGGATTCATATGCGTCCAGTTTTGATGGAAAAGGTACACTTTTTATCAGCCTGTAGTTGTCTAGGAGAGGGGTCATGTTGTGATGTTCTGTGTTGGTCAAGTCAAATGCATGGGCTGCGACAGCTTTTTGAGTGTCTTTATTGTTGATGTACCTCTGATGTTCAGCTATACGACACTCAACAGCCCGTTTGGTCTGTCCGATGTATTTGCTCTCACAGGTGGGACAAGAGAGTTTATTTTTGTTGGAATTTATGATAGTTAAATTGGTTTTACTGAATGTGTGTTTAAGTTGATTGCAGATTTTTGGCACAAAAGAAATTGCGACACGACGATCAGTGTACAGTGTTGGTGTTTGGGGCGTTTTGAGAGAAAAGAGTGGAGCGGTTCTTCTTCTTTATTCTTTGTGTGTGTAATCAAGTGGTCGATGAGGGACTTTTTATAGCCGTTCACTTGAGCTATATGAAGAATATATTCATATTCTTTTTTGTAATCAGAAACGGAGAGGGGTAACTGACACATACGACAAATCATCGAATTAAAAGATGCTATTTTGTTTTGAAAAGAGCAATATGAATCGTGGGTAATGTATCTATCCGTGGTTGTTGATTTTCTGTACACGTCAAATTGAAGTGAAGATGAGGAAAATCGTGTCATGTGTCAATTCGCCTTTCGGAAAACCGGCAAAGTGGCTTATGTCTGAAATGAAAAAGTTTGGTAGGTTTGAAGGTTTTTCAGTCCAAAACTCGTTTGAATTTATTGAGTGAGTAAAAAACATCGAATTGGCAGAAGATGAAATTTTGATTTCATTTGACGTTACTGCTCTTTTCCCCAGCGTTCCAGTCAATGTAGCTATAGACCCTATTAAAGAACACCTACAAAAATCAAATGTGTCATTAGAACACACCAACGCATATATTTCTGCAATTGAAACATGTATGAAATATGATGGTTTTCAATTTAGAGACACTTATTATTCCAATGACTTTGGTTGCAGTATGGGCAATAGTCTTTCGCCGTTAATTGCTGAAGCGTTTATGTGCAAATTGGAGAGAGAAATAAAAAATGAAGATGTATTCCCAAGAATTTTGTGTCGATATATTGATGACACGTTTGCTGTTGTAAAACAAACTGATGTCGACCGTGTCTTACATCTCATCAATAACCCTCACAACAGCATCAAATTTACGTAACTGACACATACGATAAATCATCGAATTAAAAGATGCTATTTTGTTTTGAAAAGAACAATATGAATCGTGGGTAATTTCGTTTGACATAGTTTTTCATAGTGTTCTATAGGATGGTTTAGTAAATTTTTCACTGAAGCCTTTCTAAACGGTGGCTTCCATACAACGAGCCGTTGAGTTTTAGCCAACTTTTTTTGGTTTTTTCTAATTTTCTCGAAAATGGCTCTAACGATTTTGATTAAACTTTGTGTGTTATATTCTTTTACTGTTTTGTAGAGAACTGCGTTTTTAGTTTTTGGCTAAAAATGCAAATAACGGAGATCTGCTATTAACGGCTTTTTTTCAAATGGCTATAAGTTGTCAACGGTTGCATCGAATTCAAACAAACTTTGTTTGGTATAGTTCCTTACAGCTTCCTATCAGATGGCATTGATTTTTTTTCATTTTCTCTTTTTTAAATGGTTGCTCCAATACAAAGAGCCACTAGATTTTGGCCAATTTTTTCATTTTTTCTAATTTACTCAAAAAAGGCTCCCCCGATGTTTATGAAACTTTGTATGTAACATACATAGAATACTTCAAACAAAACTGCATTTTTAGTTTTTGGCTATACATGATAATAGCGGAAATTGCTTTTAACAGTATTATTAATTTGGCCATAAGTGGACATTTGTATCATTTGTAACACCCAAAAGATAACGTCTTATTTTGAATATTAAAGTTTTCTTAACGTTAGCTCCCATATATCGAGTTTTCCAGTTTTAGCCAAATTTTTTTGGTTTTTACTAAATTTTTCAAAAATGAGTTGTTCTTATTGATCGAAAAGTTTGTTTTCATCGTACTATTGCACCAACAGAGCAAGTACGTGCGACTCAGTCGTGCATTTTATTTTATTTTCTCAACCCAATCTACACGCTCTAGATTTTTGGCTTACCTCAGGTGAATCTCCATATTATTATTGATTAAACAAACAAAAAATAATTATTTCACCCCTAAAAGGTTTCTGAGTTTGAATAAATAAGATAAAAAAAAATATCGAAATCGGAGCTGTTTCTGACGACTTTCGACGCAAAAGTTTATCGACTCGACTAAAACTATAGTTGTTTTTCTTATTCTACTACGCACCAAAATCACATTCCCTTTCCATTAGGTCGTAAATAACTGCATTCCTGAGAACTGAGAATGAAAATTTGTATACTTAATTTTCCTTTTTAAAATAAATCTAAAAATAGTGGTAGAATTTCCTTCTACCGTGGTAGATGTGGTAGAATTTGAAAATCTTAAAAAAGTGTGGTAGATCTACCACAATTGTGGTAAAGTGACAACACTGATACACACGTCAAAATCCCAGAAATTCAAGAAATAACAATATTATGGAAATTGACCATATTGCAAACGAAGAAAATTTTCACATACCTACCTCAAATCTTTACCCTGCATAGTAGTAAAAACTAAATCTTCTCCAATTTAATTATTGATAGATTCTGGAGCAGCTACATCTCTAACACCCTAAATTCAAATATAACAATCGATTCGAAAATAAAAATTCCTCTTTTTAAAGAATTCGGTTACCCGTCCAATATGATAGAATTACTTGAAACAAATATAAATTCTGATTTCGATGGTATGTATTTTTGGATGTAATGTATTAAAGCCATTACAAGCAAAAATCGATTTTAAGAATTCAAGAATTGTAACAAATAATACAATCTTGCCTTTGATATTTGATACCCCTTATTTTCCTTCAGTAAAAGAAATAAATATTTTAGCTAAAGAAACAAAAGATATAGATTTTGAAAATCCAGACATTGATAAAATTACTAAAAAAAATTATACTGGACGATTTGAATGCCGAAGAAATTTTTTACTTAACTAAGTCTATCAAAGAATTCCAAAGTGTGTTTCATAGTAAAGATGATTATTTAGTTTGGTGGGAAACACCCCCCTTTTATTTCGCTTAAATTCAAGCTACAAAAAAAACTTAACCTAACTTAAGACTAGGTAACATAACTTAAAGTTTAAGGGAGGGGTGAGTTTAAGAGTGCATTTCTGAGAGCAGGTTTACTTAAATGGAGATCAAAGGTGTAAGATCTGTTGGCTTTATATTGCATCCTGCTCAATGGTTCGTTCTGACCATATTGAGGATACTTTGGCCGAAATAGCGGAACTGAACGAAAACGGTGGGGGTTAGTGGAAAGAGAGATTTCATGAAGCAGACTAGGACAGTCAATATTGCCATTTAAAAGCTGGTGAATAAAGAGAATGTCAGCTATATCACGGCGAAGGCTTAGGGCACGGACCAATAAGATACAGACCGCCAACTCACTGTATGGTTTCTCTTTTTGCCGACAATCTAAAAATCAGCTGATATGCCATTTATTTTGAGAGTGTGACGCTCTCCCTTGCTTTTAAAACCCATTTAGCAAACACACCTACAAAAAAAAATGACATACGCAGGTATAGTTGCCATTACAAAATGCACAGAGAGAGATGTACATGTATTCACAGACAGAAAAAAATATTTCGAGGGTGTTTCAGGCAAGAGGAGTACGAGTTGGCGGTCTGTATATTGGTCCGTGGCTTAGGGTTGGTAGGTTTAGAAGTTTAAGTCGATTTTCATAGGGAGGTAGGTTATACGGATCATCCCGACCGATACCACGCAAAGCAAAACGAATAAATCTTCGCTGAACAGCTTCGATACGTTGAACGTGGACTTGATGATAGGGAGACCAGACCTGGGAGGCATATTCGAGAAGTGGCCTCACGTAAGTCATATAAAGGGATTTGGTAACATAGGGACAAGAAAACTCTTTTGACCAACGCTTGATGAAACCAAGTGCTGAGTTAGCTCTATTAATAATGCTGTTAATATGGGAGCGAAAGTTGAGTTGAGTGTCACAGATCAGGCCTAGATCACGAATAGAACTTACTGTAGGGACAGATTCATTATTAATGTAATATTGCCTATCTAAACCGGGAGGGTGTTTTCGGGAGAAGGTTATTGCTTGACATTTCTGAATGTTGAGCTCTAAAAGGTTTTTTTGGCACCATATACAAAATTTATTTAGATCAGTTTGGAGCAGGAAACAATCACCAGAGTTTGAGATTTGTTTGGAGATTCTCATGTCATCAGCGTATATTTCCAGATTTGATCCAGACAATATATGTTCAACGTCATTAATAGTTAATACAAAAATAAGAGGACCAAGATGATTTCCCTGTAGTACACCAGATGATGCATGGATAGGGTTGGACTTACACGATCTAAATAGGACCCTATACTGACGGTCAACTAAATAGGATCGGATCCAAGAAGTGAACAGTGGTGGAAAACCATATTTATTGAGCTTAAGCAAAATAATTTTATGGGACACTTTGTCGAAAACCTTACTGAAATCTGTTGTGACCGCATCCACTTCCTTACCTTCTTCAAGTGCACAAATAGTTTTTGACAAAAATTCCGTAAGGTTAGTCGTTGTGGACCTACCTTTCAGAAATCCATGTTGCTTAGGCGAAAGGAGTGATTCGCAGTGAAAGAACATTGTTTCGGTAACAATACTTTCAAAAAGCTTAGGTATACAGGACAGTTTAGCAATGGGCCTATAATTAGAAATTTCAGCTTTGTTACCTTTTTTATGAATAGGGATAATAAAAGACTCTTTCCATAACTTGGGAAAAATTCATGCGGCAGAATGATAAACTTCCTCTCAACACAACCTCTACAACAAAAAATCAACACAGTAAACAATCTCATTATCAAGGTCATGAATTTGTGTGACGAAGAATTTAAAGAAGAAAATAGAAAAAAGATTAAAACAATATTAAATATGAATAATTACCCAAAATATTTAATAAACAACTTATTCAACAAATATGACTACCAAATTATAGAAAAAACCCAAATCCAGAAGAAAAAAAGTGACGTTGGCAACCCCATGCTATATTTTGGCATCTCATATATCCCCAACTTAACTGATAATAGAAGCTTAAACACAATAATTAAAAATGAGAAGATTTCGTTCGCTCACAAATCCAACACAACAATAACCAATTCACCAACACCAAATCAAAAATTGAAAAAGATCAACAACATGATATTGTTTATGAAATAAGTTGCAATGGTAAAGAGGGGGAGACGTGCAATCTGATTTATATCGGAACAACAAAGAGACCATTAGAAGTAAGATTAAAAGAGCATGACGCAGACATACGCAATAAAAAAGAATCAACAGGCTTATCCCAACACATGATAGAAAGTAAACACACATCTGACTTAATTAATACAAAAATAACAGATAAAGAAAAGAGAAAAAACAACAGATACATACTAAAAAGCCTACGAATACAGAAAAACTTAACGAGAACAATGAACACACAGGAAGACAGAGACAACACAATTGCCAATTACGCTCTAGCGATAATATAAAAATAAAGAGGAAAACAAAACCAAACTGTGATACATTTTTGTTCTGTTCGTTTTAAAAATTGTTTGCTTATTTAAAATGTTAAATTATTAAAACCAATGTAGCGTATTGTGTTATACGTTATCGTTATTACTAATGTAAAAACAAATTTGTGAGTTTACGTTAATTTTATTTGGAACTAATGTTTTATTATATAATAAATGTAAAAAATTGCAGATTTATTAAACTCCCCTGAAGAAGTCAGGAAATCTGACAAAACTTTGGGAAAAATAATGAACTAAATTGTTTTAATTGCATTATACCACACATGACCAAAGAAGCCTCATAAAAAAATCTAAATTATTAAAAATACAAAATAATTGGTCGAATCATTGAAAAAATTCCTTTTGTTAAGGAAAGCTCAAAGAGGGAAGTAAGAGGTTTGATCAAATTGTTACACTTTATTAACACTATCGCAGGAATACCATCAGGGCCAGAGTTGAAATCATCCTTCAGTTGATTAATTTTGTTAATTACATCTGATGAATTAACGTTAACTTGTGTAAGGGAAGTTTGAGGACAATCATTCATATAGCTAAAGTAGTCCAGATCAATCTGATCATTGTCACTAGAAAATGCTTTACTGAAGAAATCAGCAAATAGAGCGATGATTAGCCACTTGGTGGAAATTAATTGTTCTTAACATTTTGAATAAGAAAACACTTGTTTTTTTCCACAATGAAAAAAATAAAAATTTATTTTGTTATTTTTATAAAAAAAATAAATATATATTTAAACCGACGCGTTTCGTCTTCTTAGGACATCATCAGGGCACTAACATAAGCAATGTAATACAAAGGGGGGTTAAGTGTACGTGATAAGGTATTTGTTTTTGTTTACTTATTATGACAATTATTTGACATTACTTGACATGTAAGTACATGGAGAAAAATTACAACAATTATGTAACAGATTTTACTTTAATAATATTAAACAATTTCAATTTTTGTTTATTAATTTAAAAAAGAGAGATATAAAATGTGTACATACAAAAAACAAAAAAAGAAATTAAATTTATGTTTTAGTCTTAAATACATTTTTTTAAGGATTTAACAGCGGGCTGTTATTTGTCAAGTCTATTTGGCAATTCAAAATGTTTTTGGATTTATGTTTATTAATTTCGAAGACCTCATATTTGTCCAATACTCGGCCAGATGAAAGGATATGAAGCAGGGTCACACCATTAAGGGGACATCCATGACCCATACTCCTGATGTGTTGGGACAGACCAGAAGAAGGATCGTTATGTCTTGAACCTATTATATGTTCCATAATTCTTTTTCCCAGTGGTCTAGAAGTTTTTCCGATGTAGATTCCACTGCATTCCTTACATGCAAATTTATAAACTCCACTTTTTTGTCTTATGTCGACGTTTTGTTTAATTTTGTTGTTGCACAAAGCATTTTTTATGGTGAAATTGTTGAAAAACGCTGGTTTGATATGGGCTTCTAAGAGAGGCTTCGACAGTTTTTCAGAAACTCCAGGAACATAGGGAATCTTACGCCAATCTCCTTCATTTTTGTCTCTTTCCAAAGGAAAGATGGATTGAAGTGTCAAGTGCCTGAATTTTGTTCGTAAAAGACGGTGGATCATTTTGGGATCATATCCATTATTGGTCGCAATGTTTTTAATTAAATTAAGTTCTTTTTTGAAATTCGTTTGACTGAGGGGAACTTTAAGAAGGCGGTTTAACATTGAGTGGAATGCTGACATTTTAATATTAAGTGGGTGGGCTGAAGACATTGAGATAACGGTATCGGTTGATGTACTTTTCCTATAGATATCGAAAACTAATTTCCTTGAAGTTATTGAAACCGTCAAATCCTAAAAGTTGAGTGATTCAGGACCAATTACAATAGTAAAAAAACCAATTTTGGGTCCAATTTATTAAGAACATTCTCGGTGAAGGTCAAAAGATTTCAATGTGTCCCTGTCCAGATACAGAATATGTCATCCACATATCTACCCCGGAAAAATATGTTCTGCAAAAATGGATTTTTCGAAGCAAATAATCGTTTTTCCAGATCATTCATGAAGAAATCAGCAGCAAACGGCGAAAAAGAAGAACCCATGGCAAGACCTGAAGTTTGCTTGTAAAACTTCCCATCAAATTCAAAGTAGTATTGATCGATGCAAACCGATAAAAGTTTATCAAGTTGGTGACACTTCAGTTCCTCCTTTAAGTTTTCAGAAATTGCTTTTCTTCTTCACCAATTCGTTACTGAAAAATATAAGACAATACAAAATCAAATATATGAAATGTTTGCATTTTTGATGTTTGTTGTTTAATTGTCTTTTTTAAAGTATTCATGTGAACCTGCATCCAGCAAATTTTTTTTAGAAATTATAGATACTAAGGTAATAGAAAAAAAAACAAATGATATCATAAAAACATAAAAATGTAAATGAAAAAGTGTTAGTGAATCTTATTTTTCTCCAGATCAGATTCCATCAAATCGGGATGACAGTTTGGCTCTTCAATGCTGCATTTCAGGCTGTCATAAAATGAATGGAAATCAGGATTTATGTATTGCTTTAGGTCCATGAGATCTTTCTTTTTCTCCTTTGAAATGCAAGGTATTTCCATGACGCTTGAAATTTGGCTCATATTTACTGCACCAGCTCCTCTTTACCCTATTTTTAAAATCTTGAATGGTTCTTTGGCATCTTTGTTGCAACCGAACCAACGAACTGATACGAGTCTCTTGGTGTTTCTATTTTCACATTTGTTTTTTTTTTCTTCCGCTCGATAAGAGCATGATCACTGTCGCATTCCATGGGTATGTCTTGGTTCGAGGAACTTATGATCTATTCGATCAATATTTTCTGAGTTCAATAGAAATAAAATACACATCGCAGCTACGAAGGAATTCTTGTTCTGTCCAGAGCAAGAGTGAGTAAAATATTATTTCCTTAGTTTCTTCTGGAATCGTCCTTAAAAGCTTGTAAAGGCTAGATGACACTTCATTCCCACCACGGCGCGCTATTCCTTCATTCCACATAAAACATTTTGCTGCATTGGACTTTAAGTCATGAACAGTTAAATTGAACGTCCAAAGTTGTCTTTTATAAAAACTTATTGAGTTTCTTAAAAACGGCGTCGGTAGGCACTGCTGGAGGTCAAAGTCAAGTGCTTTAATCAATTTCGATTTGTTTGCTTCTGTTTTGTCAATGCGTTTTGCTTCGGAAGCCTTATCGGCCTTGTTTAAATGATTAGCTTTTTGTTCAATTAGTTTTAATTTGATGTCTTCGGTTTCCGCAACTTTGATTTTGGAAACATACGAGTCGCAGGTACAACATTTGGGGCTTTGAACTTTAAACCCATGGTTTTAAAAATTTGGGAATATTTTGACAGGCTTACAGGATTTTCGGTTTCTGTAGCGTAAAGCCGATGTTGGCTTCATGCAGGATAATCGTTGTTTAAAATTATTTGACAATGAACTTTCATTTCATTTGGTTTTTCTAAGTGTTGAAAATAAAGATTTCTGATTTCGATCTGAGCTTTCTAACAAATTCCTAACTTATGTCAACAACACCAGGATATTGAGAAAAAAAACATGTTCACCCTGAAAAGTCCCATTTTCAAAACCCCGAATGCTTTCTAAAACAAAAGGTTATAACAATATGTAAGATAAACATCTGAAATTCGAGGCATTACAAAAGATGAAGTATTGCTTAAACTTTTAAAAATACATACTATAAAATTAAATCGGAATTATAAAAGAGATAAATAAATCAGCCGTTTTCGTTTAGGAAGGAATGGAGTGTAGACACACGAAAGACAAACAGACACATACACATAAACAACGACGACGACGACAAAAGCTAACATGGCATGAAGATAACGTAAACTACTTTGACATTCTCAATTACTATTTCAATATTTGTTAAAATCTTCAAATGTTTTATTTTACATACATAATGTACATATAACATACTGTACTTGGTCTTTTAAATAGTAACAAAAATCATTAACTTAGCTTCAGCAATTGCACCATTTGCAAAGCTCTGCTCGACATTGTATTTTCAATTTTTTTTTTATTCACTCACTTTTTACTTCCGCAAACCACAATAACTTTTTAAAAAAAAACTAACTTTTAAATTTATCTGATGCGACCGGACACAACAAACCTAAATCAACTTATGACTCATCTCCCCACAATTTTGTTCGAGGCAGAAAAACTTATGTTTACTTAGATTTGCGATTTTTCAAATGCAAATATGAAATAACGGCCTAACTCGATGTATTATTTTGAAATTTCTAATATAAAGGATGCCATAACAACTTAAGTTAACTTAAGTGCATTCAAAATCAAAAATCTAATTATCCATTACAGCCTAACTCAAGTTACGAAAATAATATATCCATTATGCATTTGGGAATAACAGCCTATCTTGAGTTATGAAATGGAAAAAAATACAGTTTTTAAATATGGGAAGACATAAGATATCCTAACTCAACTTACAATTTTATGGCAAATTTTTTTTCGCAAAATGCCAGACAAAAGTAGTTTATCTTGGTTATTATGGCAAACCAAACTATTGATGCTTAAAAAACTTAACTTAAGTTATGAGGCGGCCGTTATAAGAAAAACCATATTTTTCAAGTTAAGTCTGTTTGGCTTATGACATTTTTAAAAATATGACTTAAGCTTTTAGGTTTTTTGCTTATAACTTTCGTTTGAGAAAACATAAAAAACAAACATCTGCAAATTTGAGTGTATATAGATCTTAATATTCTGAACACGGCTATTACAAAAAGTAATTTTCGACTTAATTCGACTTAAGCGGTTTTGGAATCCGACCACAGATATAACAACACAAAATATAAAGACAACGATTAATTCGATTAATTTTAACGCAAATCAATTTCAGGCTAAAGATATTTGGTATAGTGACCAAAGACGTTCCAAATTTCTATTTAAGAGCTAAGAGAACTCCACGACCTCGAGAGACGTCATCTGAGTTGTTTTCCAAGGTGGAAACATCCTTACGAAAAACGCAGAAGTCGGAGATAAAGAGTTCATTGCTGGAAATATCTTCCGAAAGGTTCGTTTGGGTTAATGCAAATATCTCGTAGGGAAGCTTTTGGGAGTTTAGGTAAACTTCACTAGTTTTAGTACGGAGACCTCTGACGTTTTGGTAATAAATTGATAAGAATTCAGGGTTACCTTTTTTTTCAAAAGAGTTTATCGACATGATGTCAGGAATAGGGTCAGGGACAAGGTCAGGATCGGGATTTAGTAAAAGTCGAGAAGGTATGCTATTAATGGCGAAAAAAGCTATTATGGGCTGCTTGAGATCTTTTGAGATGTGAAATACGACTGGAATTGAGGTAAGATGCATAAGCTGAAAGATCATTCGCTACTTGAAGGGGCGACAAGTTGAAAAATTCATGAAATTGAATGAAAATTTTTTTGAGGGCAAGGAAGTCATGCGGAAGTCCGTCTTTGGAGATAAGAAGTTCAAGGTTCGTCTTTGTTTTACCATCAATACAGATATGTTCAGGCTTGTCGTGTAGAAAAGCTAGATAGAGCCGAACGTTATCATAAGTTTTCAAGTCACGTAGACGTGAAGCGATGTACCAGCCATCGTCGCTAGAGTCAGAAAATTGTTGTGTGAGTTTGACAATTGGGGGAAGCATGGGGTCCAGAAAAGGGCGTGCAAATGAAGTGGAAGATGTTGATAGGCTTATGTTTGGGGAAGGTAATGTAGATGGAACTGAAGTGGTACTTAGAGATGAGGATGGATTAAGAATATGTGAGTAAGTGAAGTTACTGTATTTAACATGAAAATTTTTTGTCAACGGCCTTGGCTCTGATAAAGCATCGCTTCCCAATAGATCAGCGAAATCAAGCATCGTTGCGCGTGGTTAGTAGTAAGATGGGGGAATGTCAAACTAATAACTGCGAGCTGTTGGCATTCGTTTGTGTGTTCTTCTATCTTCTGTTCTGTCTGTGTCTCTCTCTGTCGTATTACTGTGTGTTGTCTTGAGCCGAAGGCCTAAGTTGCCAGTGCTTGTAAGTGTGTCTACTCCGTTCGATTCATCGACGGAGTTGTTGTAATAATAATAATAATAATATATTTAACATTCGTTGAGTTGTTACTATGGTATGATATGGAGTCGGGAGATAAATTAAAATGCACTCTTTTCTGTTGGGAATGAATTTGAGAAGGGTTGTTAAAGTTTGATGGAAAAGAGAAGGGGAAATTTAAACCAAAGTTATTAAAATTAAAATTAGAACTAAACGGCTGCACACTGTTGAAATCGGGATATCTACCCATTTTTCACTGCCAGTTGGAGTCAAGTTTTGCTGGACGATTGGAGTCATTTTTTGAAGGGTTAAGACGTCAAAATTCAACACCGTTATACGATGTTACATCAGATCCAGGAGAGAAAAATAACCATTCATATTTTTCAGGAATGTAAGCAATGAAAAATGGTGATCTATATATCTTCCTAAAACGTGCTTCATTTGTCTTCAATGGTTGGATATACGCATAAGATTCCAATTAAAAATGATATCCCTATATTTTCCAAAGCATATAGATATCCTGAAGCGCACAAGGAGGAAGTGAATAAACAAATAGCAGAAATGCTTCGTTCGGGAATTATCACTAAATCAAATAGTCCATACAACGCCCAAATTTGGATAGTGCCAAAAAAATCTGATAACTCAGGTTTACAAAAATAGCGCATTGTAATAGACTACAGAAAGCTTAACGCAAATACAGTTGATGAAATATTTCCAATACCCGATATTACTGAAATACTTTCAAAGCTCGGAAACGCACAGTATTTCTCAACATTAGATTTGGCAAAAGGCTTTCATCAGATTCCTATAGATATAAAAGATAGACATAAAACAGCCTTTTCAACACCAGATGGACATTACGAATTTACTCGTATGCCATCCGGTGTAAAAAATGGTCATGCGTCCTTTCAAAGGATGATGAGTAAAGTCCTTCATGACTTCGTTAATAAAATTTGTGTCGTATATCTTGACCATATACTTATTTTCTCAGCATCTCTACAGGAACATATTGATTCTTTGAATAAAATACTAAAAAGGATTTAAGAATTTAAACTCAAGGTACAAATAGACAAGTTAGGGTAATTTCCTAAAACGGCAAACAGAATATCTTGGTCATGTAATTTCTGTAGATATGGTATTAAACCCAATCCCTCAAAAATCGAAGTAATAAAAAATATAAAGGTTCCTCAGACAATTAAACAGATAAAATCGTTTTTGGGCATTACCGGTTTCTACCGGAAGTTTATAAAGGACTACTCAAAGGTAGCACTTCCATTAACTAAATGCCTAAAGAAAAGTGTCAAAATTATCATCCATGACTAACAGTATATAGCCTCCTTTAACAAGCTTAAAGAACTCATATGTACTTGCCCTATATTGACATATCCCGATTTTAAAAAACTGTTTACCTTGCCTACTGATGCTAGTAATGCAGCACTAGGAGCTGTTTTGTCCCAAAACCAACATCCAATCGCTTTTGCATCAAGGACATTGAATAAACACGAATTACACTACAGCACAATGGAAAAAGAACTTTTGTCTATAGTATGGGCAACTAAATACTTTAGACCCTACTTATTTGGGCGAAAATTCAAAATACAAACTGATCATCGACCACTCGTTTGGTTAAATTCCTTAAAAGAACCGAATATAAAATTACAGCGTTGGAAAATAAAACTAAACGATTTCGATTTTGACATTGGGTACTTAAAAGGCAAGGAAAATTGTGTAGCTGATTTTCTAAGTCATATACAAGCAAACCCATTGTACACGAATGATATTTGTGACGCCCGATCCGATATCGCAACAATTCATAGTGGGATTGAAAATTTAAATGACCATATTTACATCACCGAAAATCCATTAAATTTGTACAAACACCAAATAATTTTAGAAAACACAAACACGAATTCTTATAAAACAAAAATTTTATTCAAAAAAAAGAGAACATCCATAATTTCACAACTAGAATATAATGAAACTTACATATTAAACATACTTCAAGCATTATTGCCAATTAAAGAAACGCTAGGTGTTTATTGGAAGGATGACGATATCCTACTAATATTATAAATGTGAAAGTTACGATGTTTGGATGTTTGGATGTTTGGATGTTTGTTGCTAACTCACGCCAGAACGGCTAAACGGATCTGGATAAAATTTGGCACAGAGATAGCTTATAGTCTGGAATAGCAGATAGGCTATTTTGTATCCCGGTAAAATGTATGGTTCCCGTGCGATAGATTTGTTTTAATTTTTGGAATATCACCAGAATGGCTGAACTCATCTGAATGAAATTTAGCACAGAGATAGATTATAGTCTGGAATAGCATATTGGCTACTTTCTATCCCAGTAAAATGGATGGTTCCCGTGGGATAGATTTGTTTTAATTTTTGAAATCACACCAGAATGGCTGAACGGATCTGAATGAAATTTAGCACAGACATAGATTATAGCCTGGAATAGCATATTGGCTACTTTCTATCCCTGTAAAATGTATTGTTCCCGTGGGATAGATTTATTTTAATTTTTGAAATAACACCAGAATGGCTGAACTCATCTCAATGAAATTTAGCACAGAGATAGATTATAGTCTGGAATAGCATATTGGCTACTTTTTATCCCGGTAAAATGTATGGTTCCCGTGGGATAGATTTGTTTTAATTTTTGAAATCACACCAAAATGGCTGATCTCATCTGAATGAAATTTAGTACAGAGATAGATTATAGTCTGGAATAGCATATTGGCTACTTTTTATCCCGGTAAAATGTATGGTTCCCGTGGGATAGATTTGTTTTAGTTTTTGAAATTACACAAGAATGGCTGAACTCATCTGAATGAAATTTAGCACAGAGATAGATTATAGTCTGGAATAGCATATTTGCTACTTTTTATCCCGGTAAAATGGATGGTTCCCGTGGGATAGATTTGTTTTAATTTTTGAAATCACACCAGAATGGCTGAACGGATCTGAATGAAATTTAGCACAGACATAGATTATAGCCTGGAATAGCATATTGGCTACTTTCTATCCCGGTAAAATGTTTGGTTCCCGTGCGATAGATTTGTTTTAATTTTTGGAATATCACCAGAATGGCTGAACTCATCTGAATGAAATTTAGCACAGAGATAGATTATAGTCTGGAATAGCATATTGGCTACTTTCTATCCCAGTAAAATGGATGGTTCCCGTGGGATAGATTTGTTTTAATTTTTGAAATAACACCAGAATGGCTGAACTCATCTCAATGAAATTTAGCACAGAGATAGATTATAGTCTGGAATAGCATATTGGCTACTTTTTATCCCGGTAAAATGTATGGTTCCCGTGGGATAGATTTGTTTTAATTTTTGAAATCACACCAAAATGGCTGATCTCATCTGAATGAAATTTAGTACAGAGATAGATTATAGTCTGGAATAGCATATTGGCTACTTTTTATCCCGGTAAAATGTATGGTTCCCGTGGGATAGATTTGTTTTAGTTTTTGAAATTACACAAGAATGGCTGAACTCATCTGAATGAAATTTAGCACAGAGATAGATTATAGTCTGGAATAGCATATTTGCTACTTTTTATCCCGGTAAAATGGATGGTTCCCGTGGGATAGATTTGTTTTAATTTTTGAAATCACACCAGAATGGCTGAACGGATCTGAATGAAATTTAGCACAGACATAGATTATAGCCTGGAATAGCATATTGGCTACTTTCTATCCCGGTAAAATGTTTGGTTCCCGTGCGATAGATTTGTTTTAATTTTTGGAATATCACCAGAATGGCTGAACTCATCTGAATGAAATTTAGCACAGAGATAGATTATAGTCTGGAATAGCATATTGGCTACTTTCTATCCCAGTAAAATGGATGGTTCCCGTGGGATAGATTTGTTTTAATTTTTGAAATCACACCAGAATGGCTGAACGGATCTGAATGAAATTTAGCACAGACATAGATTATAGCCTGGAATAGCATATTGGCTACTTTCTATCCCTGTAAAATGTATTGTTCCCGTGGGATAGATTTATTTTAATTTTTGAAATAACACCAGAATGGCTGAACTCATCTCAATGAAATTTAGCACAGAGATAGATTATAGTCTGGAATAGCATATTGGCTACTTTTTATCCCGGTAAAATGTATGGTTCCCGTGGGATAGATTTGTTTTAATTTTTGAAATCACACCAAAATGGCTGATCTCATCTGAATGAAATTTAGTACAGAGATAGATTATAGTCTGGAATAGCATATTGGCTACTTTTTATCCCGGTAAAATGTATGGTTCCCGTGGGATAGATTTGTTTTAGTTTTTGAAATTACACAAGAATGGCTGAACTCATCTGAATGAAATTTAGCACAGAGATAGATTATAGTCTGGAATAGCATATTTGCTACTTTTTATCCCGGTAAAATGTATGGTTCCCGTGGGAAAGATTTGTTTTCATTTTTGAAATCACAATAGACTGGCTGAACGCATCTAAATGAAATTTAGCACAGAGATAGATTATAGTCTGGAATAGCATATTGGCTACTTTTTATCCCGGTAAAATGTATGGTTCCCGTGGGATAGATTTGTTTTAGTTTTCGAAATTACACAAAAATGGCTGAACTCATCTGAATGAAATTTAGCACAGAGATAGATTATAGTCTGGTATAGCATATTGGCAACTTTTTTCCCGGTAAAATGTTTGGTTCCCGTGGGATAGATTTGTTTTAATTTTTGAAATCACACCAGACTGGCTGAACGGATCTGAATGAAATTTAGCACAGTGATAGATTATAGTCTGGAATAGCATACTGGCTACTTTTTATCCCGGTAAAATGTAAGGTTCCCGTGGTATAGATTTGTTTTAGTTTTTGAAATTACACAAAAATGGCTGCACTCATCTAAATGAAATTTAGCACAGAGATAGAATATAGTCTGGAATAGCATATTGGCTACTTTTTATCCCGGTTAAATGTATGGTTCCCGTGGGATAGATTTGTTTTAATTTTTGAAATCACACCAGAATGGATGAACGGATCTGAATGAAATTTAGCACAGAGATAGATTATAGTCTATTGCATATTGGCTACTTTTTATCCCGGTAAAATGTATGGTTCCCGTGGGAAATATTTGTTTTAAGTTTTGAAATCACGATAGACTGGCTGAACGGATCTGAATGAAATTTAGCACAGAGATAGATTATAGTCTGGAATAGCATATTGGCTACTTTTTATCCCGGTAAAATGTATGGTTCCCGTGGGATAGATTTGTTTTAATTTTTGAAATCACACCAGACTGGCTGAACGGATCTGACTGAAATTTAGCACAGTGATAGATTATAGTCTGGAATAGCATACTGGCTACTTTTTATCCCGGTAAAATGTAAGGTTCCCGTGGTATAGATTTGTTTTAGTTTTTGAAATTACACAAAAATGGCTGCACTCATCTAAATGAAATTTAGCACAGAGATAGATTATAGTCTGGAATAGCATATTGGCTACTTTTTATCCCGGTTAAATGTATGGTTCCCGTGGGATAGATTTGTTTTAATTTTTGAAATCACACCAGAATGGATGAACGGATCTGAATGAAATTTAGCACAGAGATAGATTATAGTCTATTGCATATTGGCTACTTTTTATCCCGGTAAAATGTATTGTTCCCGTGGGAAAGATTTGTTTTAATTTTTGAAATCACAATAGACTGGCTGAACGGATCTGAATGAAATTTAGCACAGAGATAGATTCAGACTGGAATAGCATATTGGCTGCTTTTATCCCGGTAAAATGTATGGTTCCCGTGGGATAGATTTGTTTTAATTTTTGAAATCACACCAGAATGGCTGAACGGATCTGAATGAAATTTAGCACAGAGATAGATTATAGTCTGGAATAGCATATAGGCTGCTTTTTATCCCGGTTAAATGTATGGTTCCCGTGGGATAGATTTGTTTTAATTTTTGAAATCACACCAGAATGGATGAACGGATCTGAATGAAATTTAACACAGAGATAGATTATAGTCTTACTTACTTAAGGTGGCGCAGACAGTCCATTGTGGACCACGGCCTCAACCAACATTCCTCGCCAGCTAGGCCGGTCCCTAGCCAGTGGCCTCCAGTTGCGCACACCAAGTTGGTTGAGGTCGTTTACCACTTGATCGCGCCACCTTAGATGGGGTCTTCCAGAACTGCGTCGGCCCTCCGGGTTGGAATTGAAGACTCGTCAGGCAGGAGCGTTTTCGTCCATACGCTCCACATGACCCAGCCATCTAAGCCGCTGAATTTTCAGCTTCTTAACCAAGTCAATGTCGCTGTATAGCCCGTACAGTTCGTCATTGAATCTTCTCCTCCATACTCCATTGATACATACAGGCCCGAATATCACCCGAAGAATCTTTCTCTCAAAGCACCCCAGCCTGTATTCATCCGATTGTGTCAGTGTCCACGCTTCTGCCCCATACAGCAGGACTGGGATGATAAGGGTCTTGTATAGTGTCTCCTTGGTCCTTTGAGAGAGGGCTTTACTACTAAGATGCCTTCTTAGCCCGAAGAAACAGCGATTGGCAAGAGTGATTCTTCGACTGATCTCTTCACTGATGTTGTTCTGAGAGGTTATAGTGGAGCCCAAATAGACAAAGTCCTTGACAACCTCAAAGTTATATCTGTCCATTGTGACGTTTTGTCCGAGCCTACGGTGATGATCTACTTCACCCGAGGACAGCATATACTTTGTTTTATCTTCATTTACAGCCAGACCCATTCGAGCCGCTTCCACTTCAATACTTGCGAATGCTCCACTGACAGCGCGCTTCGTTCTTCCAATAATGTCAATATCATCAGCATAGCCAAGTAATTGAACGGATCTAAAAAAAATCGTACCGTTGGTGTTGACATGCGAGTTGCGTACGATTGCCTCAAGAATGATGTTGAAGAGGTTACATGACAGCGCGTCACCCTGTCGTAAGCCTTTCTCGACATTAAATGAGTCGGTGGTGTTCTTACCAACCTTGACGGAGCAGCGCGAGTTCTCCATAGTCATCCTGCACAATCGAACGAGTTTTGCAGGGATGCCAAGAAGCGACATGGCTCTGTATAGCTCGTTCCTGTTTACGCTGTCATAGGCGACTTTAAAATCGATAAAGAGGTGGTGAGTATCGATCTGGAATTCTTGGGTCTTTTCCAAAATCTGCCGAAGTGTGAAAATTTGGTCGACGGTTGACTTACCGGATCTGAAACCACACTGATAGGGGCCAATCAGTTCACGTGCGAAGGGGTTCAGACGTTTACACAGAATGGCCGACAAGATTTTATAGGCGACATTAAGGAGACTTATACCTCTGTAGTTGGCGCAGCTTAGAGTATCTCCTTTCTTGTGGATAGGGCACACAATGCTGAGGTTCCATTCGTCAGGCATACTTTCATCCGACCAGATTGTACAGATGAGTTGGTGTATGCTCCTCACCAAGTCATCTCCCGCTGCTTTGAAGAGTTCAGCCGTAAGGCCATCAGCTCCAGCAGCCTTGTTGGACTTTAGTTTAGATATTGCTATCCGAACTTCTTTTTGGTCGGGAGGACGGAAATTTTGTTCATCATCATCCAAATCGAATGGATCATTCTGCCTGACAGCGATTAGTTGGTTGTCTTCGCCGTTTAACAGTCTGCAGAAGTGTTCTTTCCAAATTCTCAGCACCGACTGTGTATCTACAACGACATTCCCACCCTCGTCTCTACATGCTTCCGCTCGGGCTTTGTAACCCTTGGACGAATGCTTTACCCTTTGGTAGAACTTTCGAACATTGCTTCTGCCGTAGCACCCCTCAATAGATTCAACCATTCGTTTTTCCAGTTCTCTTTTTTTTCTTCTGAAAAGCCGATGTTCCTCTTTCCTCTTTTGCTGGTACACCGCACGGAAAGCGCTCTTGGCAGCTCTAGTTCTGGCATTCAGAACTGCATGATAGGCTTCGTCTTTGGCCAAGTGTGCGAGCCTGCACTCATCATCGAACCAGGTGTTTCGTTGTGGTCGCCTAATGAAACCCAAAACATCCGTGGCAGCGGTTTTGATGGCCATTTTGCAATGTTGCCACTGGGCCTCTGGGTTTGGCGCAGGCGCCGGGCTTGTCAAGAGATAAGAGGAGACATGATTGGCAAAGGTTGTGGCGGTCTCTTGCGATTGTAACTTAGCAACATCAAACTTTCTCACAGTGGATGTTCGGTTCTGCGGTCTGGTGGAGATCCGCATTCGCACTTTAGCTACAACAAGGTAGTGGTCCGAGTCTATGTTGGCCCCTCGGAAAGTGCGGACATCCATGACATTGGAGGCATGTCTGCTATCAATCGCAATGTGATCAATTTGGTTGACGGTATTTTGATCAGGAGACCGCCAGGTCCCCTTGTGTATATTGAGGTGTGGGAAGTATGTGCTAGCTAAGATGACACTTCGCGCCGCAGCAAAGTCGATTAGCCTGTGTCCGTTACCGGAAGTGTTGTCGTGCAGGCTATGCTTTCCGACTGTCGAGCCAAAGTTACCCTCCTTTCCGATTTTGGCGTTGAAGTCACCAAGAATAAACTTAGTGTCGTACTTCGGGCTTTCATCATACGTCTTCTCGAGAAGATCGTAGAATTCTTCTTTGGTCGTGTCATCTTTTTCCTCAGTGGGGGCGTGGACGCAGATCAGCGAGATGTTGTTGAATTTGGATTTAATGCGGATTGTGACAATGCGTTCGCTTATGCCACGAAACCCCAAGACTTCTTGCCTAAGCCTTTCTCTTACCACAAATCCGCATCCAAATAGCCGCTGGTTTCTTGTCCTGTAGCACTTGCCGTAGTAGATGTCACAGTTTTTCATCCTCCTTGTGCCTTCACCATCCCATCGCACTTCTTGGATGGCTGTGATGTCGGCTTTGACACAATCTAGGGCTTCCACTAATTGTTCGGCTGCACGTGGTCTGTTAAGGGTCCGGACATTCCACGTGCAGAACCGAAATTCGTTGTCCTTGTTTCGTTTGCTAGGGTCGTCATCAGTAGGGTCATCCATATCCGAGGCAATTGGTTGTTTCGGAACTATTTTTTTTTTACGTGGTAGGGAAGTTACCCCGACGCACAACCCCCAACCTGGGGGACCAGGCCCTATGCTGCACTCCTTGGACAAAAGGAGCTGGAGAAATCCAGAGTCAGTAACCCACTACGGGGATTTGAGAGCTGCCGTTGGTCCTATATGGGCTCATCCGCCACCTTCTCTATTTCACTACCCTGACTAATAGTAGTGAAAGGACCCAAAGACCTGAGCTCCGAATATGTCGAAGTAGCTCAATGGGGTGCCTACCATATTGTCTGTAAGCTTCGCCGTTGGTTCACTTAATTGGAAGCTCATCCGCCGCTCGCTTGCTTTCTGAGGGGTTCGTACAGAGTAAACTGCTACCCAACAAGAGAAACAGAGGAGTTTTATGGCAGGGCAATTATAGTGTTGCTATTTTTCTGTGATCAACACTCGCGCTTATAAGTTCAGCAAGTCAAGTCCGGGTGGACAAGACCAGTACCCGATGGCTACCACTTGGAGGTAAAATAAGCACAATTGATGCGTATGAGACAGTTGCAACGCTGGGCATCGCCATGTTGATACCAATCAGGGCCTACCCTATTCATGCAGCACCCAACCATCATTATAGTCTGGAATAGCATATTGGCTACTTTCTATCCCTATAAATTGTATGGTTCCCGGTGGGATAGATTTGTTTTAATTTTTTAAATTACACCAGAATGGCTGAACTCATCTGAATGGAATTTAGCACAGAGATAGATTATAGTCTTTAATAGCATATTGGCTACTTTTATCCCGGTAAAATGTAAGGTTCCCGTGGGATAGATTTGTTTTAATTTTTGAAATAACACCAGAATGGCTGAACGGATCTGAATGAAATTTAGCACAGAGATAGATTATAGTCTGGAATAGCATATTTGCTACTTTCTATCCCTGTAAAATATATTGTTCCCGTGGGATAGATTTATTTTAACTTTTGAAATTACACCAGAATGGCTGAACTCATCTGAATGAAATTTAGATCAGAGATAGATTATAGTCTGGAATAGCATATTGGCCACTTTTTATCCCGGTAAAATGTATGGTTCCCGTGGGATAGATTTGTTTTAATTTTTGAAATCACACCAGAATGGATGAACGGATCTGAATGAAATTTAGCACAGAGATAGATTATAGCCCGGAATAGCATATTGGCTACTTTTTATCCCGGTAAAATGTATGGTCCCCGTGGGAAAGATTTGTTTTAATTTTTGAAATCACACCACACTGGCTGAACGGATCTGAATGAAATTTAGCACAGAGATAGATTATAGTCTGGAATAGCATATTGGCTACTTTTTATTCCGGTAAAATGTATGGTTCCCGTGGGATAGATTTGTTTTAATTTTTGAAATCACACCAGACTGGCTGAACGGATATTAATGAAATTTAGCACAGTGATAGATTATAGTCTGGAATATCATATTGGCTACTTTCTATCCCGGTAAAATGTATGGTTCCCGTGGGAGATTTGTTTTAGTTTTTAAAATTACACAAAAATGGCTGAACTCATCTGAATGAAATTTAGCACAGAGATAGATTATAGTCTGGAATAGCATATTGGCTACTTTTTATCCCGGTTAAATGTATGGTTCCCGTGGGATAGATTTGTTTTAATTCTTGAAACCACACCAGAATGGCTGAATTGATCTGAATGAAATTTAGCACAAATATAGATTATAGTCTGGAATAGCGTATTGGCTACTTTTTATTCCGGTAAAATGTATGGTTCCCGTGGGATAGAATTGTTTTAATTTTTGAAACCACACCAGAATGGCTAAACGGATCTGAATGAAATTTAGCACAGAGATAGATTATAGTCTGGAATAGCATATTTGCTACTTTTTATCCCGCTAAATTGTATGGTTCCCGTTTGATAGATTTGTTTTAATTTTTGAAATTACACCAGAATGGCTGAACTCATCTGAGTCAAATTTAGCACAGAGATAGATTATAGTCTGAAATAGCATATTGGCTACTTTTTATCACGGTTAAATGTTGGTATTAAATTATAAAGCTATAAAAGAAGAAGAAGCTAAATTACGATAAACTATACTCCTCAACCTGCAGTCTACTTATTGATCAGCTGAAACGCGAGCGAAGCCGCGCGTAAAGGCTAGTAGCTATATAAAAATGAGTTTATTGTCTTCATTGTCTTCATTGTCTTTATACCAGTTCTTTCCGAAAACAAATATTATAAAATATTTATTGAACCGGTTCCAAACTCGGACGGTTTCCAAATTATACTAGATGATAAGGTGTTCATAACGGACAACCAAAAAATATATGAATACAATAGAGAATTTTTAATATATGAAAAAAAATGAACGACTGACCCAGTCGTTCATTTTTTTTCATATACCATCACCATCATTTCACGTACTTACTCTGAGGGTGCAATAGTACGACGAAAACAAAGTTTTCGAGCAATATGAAGAACTCATGTTTGGAAAAATTGGGAAAAACCAAAACAGTTTGGCTAAAACTGGAAAACCCGATATTCAAAAGTTTACGTTAAGAAACCTTTAGTATATCAAATTTAAATGTCATCTTTTGGGTGCTATAAATGATATAAATGTCCGCTTATGACCAAATTAATAAAATTGTTAAAACAAATTTCCGTTATTATCATTTGTAGCCAAAAACTCAAATGCAGTTTTCTCAAAACATTTTATATATTACATTCAAAGTATAATACAAATCGGTAGAATCTTTTTTGAGTAAATTAAAAAAAAATACATAATTTGGCCAAAACCTAGTGGCTTTTTTATGGGAGACACCATTTAAAAAAGAGTAACTGACAAAAATGCAATGCCATCTGATAGAGAGTTGTAAGGAACTATACCAAACAAAGTTTGTTCGAACTCGATACAACCGTTGACAACTTACGGCCATTTGAAAAAAAGACGTTAAGATCAGATCTCCGTTGTTAGCATTTTCTGCCAAAAACTAAAAACGCAGTTCTCTTAAGAACACTAAGAGAATATATCAGTGCCGGATCTAGGGGGGGGGGGGGCAAAGAGGGGCACTTGCCCCGGGCGCCTGGCCTTGGGGGGCGCCAAATCGAAGTTGAAGAAATATAGGAGAGCAAAAAAAAAGGTATTCAACATTTGAACAGGGCGCCAAAGTAATGCAATATTTCGTCGGCGGAAAGCAAAATTGTTCTAAGTCACAAAAAGTAAATTTTACAGGGGACGATTTTTTTATTTTGAATTGAATTACGGTCGCATTTTTTGGCTCAGAAGAAGTACATGTAAAGTTTTATTTATCGCTTGCTTTTTTCTTTTCAATATAGTTAAAATTTAGCTTTTTTAATAAATACCTACTATTTTTAGATATTTTTTGAAACAAAAAACCCAGAAATGGACATAGAACAGTTCCTATACAAGTGTGCATATTTCTGAAATTAATGTGGACTTAGAACAAATTATGGGAGTTAGAACAAGCGGGCATAATGGCGCTCAGTTTAAGTATATCATTTGCCTCTTTTTGTATTGTTCTATGTCCCATTAAGTTATTAAAATTTTGTATTTCTTTTTTAATTTTTAATCCTAAAAGCTAGCCAGCCAAAAACCAAAAAAACAAGTCATTAAAACAACATAATTTATTTAAATCAAAGTAGGTACAAAAAATAGAAAATATAATTAAAAACAAAACAAACATCTATGTAAATAATTCTTATTTCAGGATAGCTTTATATAACTGGATATCCTCCATGGGTATCCACTTAAACATTGATTCGATGTCATTTTTCTTTTCCTTTGACATTTTTAAACTTCCAATCGAGGTTTTCGACACTTTTGGCAAAACAGTATCTCCTTGTTTTTTCTTTTTTATTTCGTGGTTTTTTCTCATTTAATAAGTAAACGGCTGTCAAAATAATGTCTTCTCCATAATCTTCACGGTACTTGATTTGAAGTAAATTTTGTGGCTCATAAATTATTTCCTTACATTTTGAGTAAGGAATGAAATTCAACCCCTGCGTAGCAAGGTTGTAGTTATAAAAATCGTTTTGGTTTCGGACTGAAATAAGATATATTTTTTAAATTACGATCAATTACACTGTGGACCAGTGGCGGATCCAGGATTTTGATAAGGGGGGGTCCAAAATTTTTTTAAGGGGGGGGGGGGGGTAGACATTTTTTCCTTGAGATATATGCATAATTACCACGTATATACAGGTCACCATAACGGCTGGACTACCGTGTTATAGAAAAGCCATTGGTGCTGTCCAGTCGTTATGGCAGTGAATATAGTTTGTTCGCAAATTCAAACTGCGCGCCAACCTAGTCGCGATGACAGCGCCGTGCGATTTTTCTTTAAGTTTTTCTGTTGATATTTGCGCTGTCTATGAGCGTGTTTGAGCGTATTTTAATTATTTCTTTGTTTCTTTCAACACGCATTGTGTAAACATGCCGAAGTTGACAAGTGGTTAGTATAATTTCAAGTGAGAAAAATCTCTTTTTAAGTCAGAGACAAAAGGAGATCGGAAACTGACTTACGTTTCACTCCCTAGATCCCGCAATTTTCATTTTCTTTCATTTTATTTTCTTCCTTGTACATGAAAAATACAAAAACAAAGAGATGAGGTGGGATTTTTATATTTTTACAGTTCTCTTTTGTTTGTTTTCGCAATTTCAAATTTAGCGTAGATTGCTAGATTGAATTTTCAAATTGGCAAACTCGTTTTTCTTAAACTCACCACGAAAATACTAGAAAACTTTGACCGCAGCTTGTAGACATTGTCAGTTAGACAGCTCGGTTTCCCATCTCCCTTTTAAACTAATCTGTGTTTCAAGTTCTCTTACTGAGAAAACACGCCTCACAATATGAAGAGGACATTGTTTTCCTATTTCACCCGCCTTTATTCAGAATCAGAACCAGAAACAAAGAAAAAGGAAAAACAGGTAAGAAAAATTGCAATAAAAAATTGATAAGTATATCGGAAAAGCTACTATTTTTGCACAATGTATTCATATAATTTATAATTTCAAAAAAAGTGAAGATTCTCATTAGTTTTTAGCTAACCATATTTTTTTGACACAGACTAAAAATGCAGAGAAGCTTAACTCGGAGAAAATCCACCGGAGACTGGAGGACAATCGACTTCCGAAGATACGTCAGTTCAAAACAAACAAGAATTGCTTCCATTCAAAAACGACATCGCTCTAGCCACGTCTAATGCTTCAAATACAAGAAACGCGAGTGAAATCCTGAACATTATCGACGACTCGTGGGTGCCACCAGCTAATTTTTCGTTCCCGACATCAACTGCCAAAAATTTATCTTTTCAAAGAAAATGGCTTGAGGAATTTCACTGGTTGGCATATTCTGCGAAAGAAAATGGCGCATATTGTAAGTGCTGCATAGCTTTTGGCGTGAAAACCGGTGGAATATGCGACGTACGTCTGGGAAAACTCATCAACAAGCCTTTCAACACTTGGAAGCACGCGAAAGAAACTTTTCGGAACCACGAAAAACTTGATTACCATAAAAAATCCATCGTTGCTTTTGAACATTTACGCGATATTCAGCTTGGCAAAACTAAATCTATTGATGAACAACTCGATAAGCAGAAAGAAAAAACTAAAGAAGAAAATTACGAACGACTGAAACCCATAGTTAGTGCAATAGTTTTGTGTGGACGTCAAGGAATTGCACTTCGTGGCCATAGAGACGATGGATGTTTGTATAATGAAGAGGAACCTGACGCGGATGATAAAACTGATGGAAAATATTCGAACGAAGGAAACTTTCGTGCAATTTTACGGTATCGAGCTGAAGGTGACGAAACACTCAAGAAAAACCTTTTGTCTGCTCCGAAAAATTCAACATATTTGAGCAAAACCATTCAGAATGAAATTATCGCAACTTGTCATGAATTGATCAGAAAAAAAATCGTTGATCGAATAAATCAATCGGAAGGATTCTCAGTTTTAGCCGACGAATCGACTGACATTTCAAGCATAGAGCAATTTTCCATTTGCACACGATACTTGGATTCACAAACAAATATTTGTGAGGATTTCCTCGGATTCGTTCCCGTCACTGACGTTTCTGGACAAGCTCTGGCGAATTCCAACAGGAATTATCTGACCGATATTGGCGTGGATTGCTCATTCATGTACGGCCAAGGATACGACGGAGCTCCGGCAATGAGTGGCGAATTTCATGGAGCACAGGCTTATTTGAGGTCTCATTTTCCTCTCGCAATTTATGTGCATTGCGCCGCACACAGCTTCAGTTTGACCATCAATGCAGCTTGCGAAGTATCTGGTATCAAAAACGCGTTGGGAACTATCGGAGCAATTCAAGCATTTTTTCACTGGCCCAAGAGACAAAGCATCTTGAAGAACGAAATTTCAAAAATGACAGAGAAAAGTGAGCGAAGAAAAGAAAAATTGAAGTCCATTTGTCCTACAAGATGGGCTCAGTCTCATGAAGCTGTATCAAAATACGTCGAACTTCAACCGGCTGTTATTGAAGCGTTGGAAGAAATAAAAACGTGGAAGGATCGAGAAACTTCACGGGCAGCATCTCAACTTTTGACAGCGATTTTCACAATCGAGTTCCGAATTTCCTGTCATATTATGGAATCAATTAATTCCATCGTTTTGCCATTGAGTCGAGAATTGCAATTGAAAAATCAAGATCTGGGAGAGGCCACGAAATTGGCTGATGATGCTTTGAACGACTTCAAGGAAAAGCGTGAAAACGTGGATTCATGCTTCCACATTGTTTATCAAAAAGTTTCTGAAATTTGTTCGGAGTACGAGATTGAAATGAAAATGCCTCGTCGATGCAGTCGACAAAAAAATCGTTGCAACGTTGAAGCGAAAACAGTTGAAGAGTATTACAAAATCGCATTTTACATCCCATTTCTCGACACCTACATTTCTCATCTTCAGAGTCGGTTCGAAAAACACAAAACAGTTTTTCAAAGTTTTGGACAGCTATTCCTCAAACAAGAATTCGACGAGAAGAAATGTGCAAGCCTCTACCAATTTTACGAAGAAATACTGGATTGTTCCGAGAGTAATTTTATTTCAGAAGTCAAAATGTGGAGACAACGGATCTGCAATCAAAACATCGAAAATGCACTTGATGCATTAGCAGTGAGTATCTCCCAAATTCAGATCATTTTTGGCTAAAAAATAATGCCAGGTTTCTCATATATTGTACCAAAAAATCTGATTGATTATAATACTAATAGATTATCATTTATTTTCTATTTAATTTCAAAACAAAATTTTTCAATTTAAAAGAATCAGAGAAAAATCACTAATAGACGCCTTATTGACAATTAATTGAGTAAGAAATTTTTTTGGTGCAATTTGGAACAAAGTAAAATAAATAATATCCATTGAAAATCTAAATAGAAGGAATTTTTGCAGATCATAAATGACAGAACTTTCAAAAACGTCAACAAAATCCTACGAGTTTTGGCGGTGATACCCGTGACCACAGCAACTCCAGAACGATCATTTTCGACTTTGAGGAGAATGAAAGATTATCTGAGAAACACAATGGGTCAAGAGCGTCTCAATGGTCTTGCATCTTTGAACATTCATCATCGCATAACTTTGACTGAAGACGAAATTCTCAGAAAGTTTTTTGAAAAGCCTCGAAAATTGAAGAGTGACTAGAACCGTTTGTGGATCATATATTTTTTCTTGATCGGTCATATTGACTATCTTCGTAATTATCTTCTTCGTAATTATCTTCTATTGCATTTATTATTCGAAAATAAATTAAAATTTGTGTAAAACATTCAATAAATTACGAATTTTTATTAATAACTTTGTGTTTCAACTTCACCAACATGCCCAATAAAAGCATAAAATTTGAAAGTATATGATCCCATGGGGGGGGTCCGGACCCGAAAACCCCCCCCCGTGGATCCGCCACTGCTGTGGACCGCATCAAGCTCCTGTATTCTTGAATGTCCTGAAGAAAAACGTTGGGTAATAATTTTGATCCTTGGACTAGTTTCCAAGAATTTAAGCAAGGCCAATGACGTTAAGCAATTCCTGTTTTGAGGTATACAAGAATCTGACCAGAGAATAATTTTCGTCACGTCAGGGTTGTCTTCCAACACTGCTTTAAGAATCCTTATTAAGGCACTCGCAATATCGTTTCCACTTCTTCCGCTCTGACTTTCGTACCACAAGGAACAGTATGTTGTCTTGTTCAAATTACACAATACTGAAATTTCTTTTGTAGTAAAAGTTTGATATGTTTGCAACCGGCATGGAAAAAACGCTTTGCAAGTCATAAGATATTACTTCGGCTTCTGTGTCGTTCAGGTCACGATCTGCTTGGCGACGCACCTTTGCATTTGCATTAAACCTTTTATGCTCCCGATATTCACTGATTTCGTTTGCAGAAGGAATGATGATGTTTTCAAACTTTGTGCATACATCGCATTGATCTTTTTTCGGTTTGTAGAACGAGATGTTATATTGAGTTGTGAAAATGCTTCTATACATACAAGGTATAATAATAATTAATAATAATTTTAGTTATAATTTTAACTATGTGCCTGTTAAGACCCAAGGTCTTTTGAATGCAAATTGCACGGCAATAGTTAGAAGGAATAGAAAGACAGTGAAGATTTTTTGTTGGTAGGTACAATGGATTGAGAAATAGGTGATATTTATCTCATGAAAATCCCACAGGTGGCGTCCAGTTGAAGCTAGGTGAATATTGAAAAGTTGCTGCCCAGGCTGGGGCTCGAACCCATAACCCATAGGTTAGCAACCAAGCACTTCATCCACTGCACCATTGCCACCCGTAGAAGGGCTTCGCATATATTTGTGTTCATGACAAAAGGAATGATATTAATGTTTTGGAATGGACTGGCAACTCACCCGACATCAATCCAGTTGGGAATCTGTGGTCTATTATTAAAGCGAGGCTCAAGAAAAAAGATTGCACTACAAAAAAAAGCTGTTTTCTACAATTTTTCAGGTATAGTGTCATGAACAAAAAATCAAAAATATATGCGAACTTCTTGTTAAAGAAGTATGTTATGCCATAAGGCAGGCATATAAGCTACTTGAACAAATAATATACTAATTTTGTAAAGATTATTGGCAAATAAAACAAAATACGTTGAAAATTCTACATGTCCCAATTAATTTGCATAAGACTGTAGTATGAAGTTTCCATTTTAGATAGAATAAATGAGAATTCTTTGTCGCTTAGAACAAACCGTATCTCGGAATTAAATGTACGATTTATACTGTAAGTTGGATATAGAACAATTTTGAATATTTTTTATTGAAACCTGCAAGAGTATGGAAAATTGTTCTATCCCATACATAAATGTCTCTTAGAACAATTGGGAATTAATTTTACCAGAAAAATTTGGCGCTTAGACTAAAATGACTGCCAAATATCTGCTGAACGGAAAGACATAGATTAAAACGGATTTACAATTCGGATAGAGCATGTTTTGGTTAATAAAACTGCATCATTACTTAGTTTTTGAATAAAAGTGGATTTAGAACAATTTTGCTCTCCGCCGACGATTTATTTATTTCTTATTCCAAATATGAAAGAAATTTGTAATGAACCACTTTCGTCGACTCTTATGGGGGCGCAAAATTGGAAGATGAAGAGAGAAAAGAGAGTAAAAAAAAATAAAGCTCTTTAACTTTTGAAAATGATAAACAAATTCGTTGCCCTTCAGCAGGGCGCAAAATTAAAAGATGAACAAGGAAAAGAGAGTAAAAAAAAAAAAATTGGAATGTTTATTTATTTGCTATGATTATTTATTTCTTGTTCCAAATATAAAATATGTAATAAACCACTTTCGTCGCCCTTTAAAAAAATTCGTCGCCCCTCATGAGGGCGCAAAATTGGAAAGATGAAGAAAGAAACGAGAGTTAAAAAAAAGGTCTTCAAGTATATACTTCACAAGTAAGATTCCATTTCCAAAATCTTATTTGCAGGAACAAGTTTCAAATATGAGGAAGCTTTCTTAAAATCATAATTTATTTCTGCATTACTTACTAAATGCTATTAAAGCATTGAATAATGGATAAATCATTTCAGTTTGAGTTGATGATTGATATTTTTGACTCGTTTCAGCAACTGGATCTATAAAAGTTATTTTTTTTTTTTTTTGATTTTCTGAAATAAGAGCGTTATTAAAAAAAATAAGAATTTAATAACAAACGATGTCAACGGATTCAGAAATTGCAAGTTTTTATGTTTCGTTTGGGAAAAGTGCGATTCTAGTGCTTTCCGGAGTCAGTTAAAACTAAATACTATATTCACGTCAAAATATAGTTTGTCCCCCGTCTGTCAAGCTACAAAAAAGTCAAATTTTATCGAGATGGCTACGATGTTGATGGATTAAAAAACATCTAAGAAAACTTTGGTATTGTTCCATCAGTTTTTTTGGAAGGTTTGGTTAAAGTTGATCATGTAGTTTAGCCACACGGTGACGAAAGGTTCGACGCGCCGAGTCCTTGAAAATCTTCTATATTATTTGTTTGTTTACTAAGACTTAACTCAGAAACCACAAAGATTGAAAGGTTGTAATTTGCGCGTGGAATAGGTGATACAAATCTTTGGCAAGACTAAGCTGTTAATAGGGTGAAATGGGCTAAAAGCAAAAAAAGGATATAAGACTTAGGGGCCAAGTTATAGCGATCAGAAAAACCAAACTGAAATATTTTCAAATGCAAATTATCTTTTGTTATGATTTGATTTAAAACTGCTGTTGATTTAGTATGAAAAAAGTTAACTAGCGAACGGATTGAACTTAAAAGAAAAATTTGTTGCAATTACCCATTTCTCAACCTAAAAACAACACTAAAACAGTATTGTACACTCGGGCGTATACGTACTTTTCTGAGTTTATTTAATTTTAAAAAAATCATCCATGTTCTAATATCTTAGACCAATTAAATGGACGGTATAAATATAATTAAGAAGTCAAACTTATCCCTCAATGTTCAACATTTTTGTATCTATCATGGTTTGTATCATCGCGCTATCTGATGCTCGTTAGGGCAGCACGACGTCTGTCGGAATAGCTAGTGAACTATAAAATTTGTAATGTACGAGTTTTTCAAAAGTGGTCCTTATTTTTGTTATCAAAAGATAATAGTTAAATGTTTGAAATAAATAAAATGCACGACTGGGTCGCACGTACTTGCTCTGTGAGTGCAATAGTATGATGAACTTATGGCGATTTAAAAAAGCCGTTTAAACCTGATTTTCGTTACGACCATTTAAGACAAAAACGCAAAACGCTAGTTTGTTAGAAATATCTTAGGTAAGTTAAATTCTGAGTTTAATCAAAATCGTTAGAGCCGTTTTCGAGCAAATTCAAAATGAAAAAAACCGTTATATGAAAGGTATCAGTTTGAGCCGGGCTAAAACAAAACAAAAAAAAACCGCGACAACCATTTTTCTTCAAACTGCTAGGTATATACCAAGTTTGAACAAAATCTGTCAAGCCGTTTAGGCTGTAGCATGACGTGAAAAAGCACACATCAACACAACCGCACAGACGCACAGACAGACCGACGGACGGTATGGCGAAAACCACTTTTTTGGGCTTCTCTATCATCGTAATGTCATGTTTGATTAAAACCTCGATTTTTGTCTGCATGAAACCAATACTTGCCCTATAGAGCAAGTCAAAATGAAAAAGAATTTTTGTTGTGAACTACTGAGCTATTTCACTAAAGCTGTTCTATGGATTAGTTATGATTTTGTATATCGATGAGTAAAAGTTAAATGTGTCCAATCAAAATATCGAACAGAATCACAAATAAGCATACAGCCTTTTAACTTTTTATGAACAACATTAGCAGGTTCTCCGCTGTCGTTTATTGAAAAAAGGAAAATTATCAAATCAATCTGGATTATTGCACATACCCCAAAGGTTTTATTTTGCACATACGCCAAGATTTCATTTTGAGTAATCAGTCATGAGAACCCTTAGCAATACCTTATTTTCTTAGGTTGGGCCACACAGATTTTTATGACATGTATCGTATATAAGATATTGTCAACAGCATCAAGCATTAGAGCATAAAGATAAAAACAGGTTAACGATACGAGTTCAAGTTTTGTACGTAAACTTAAAAAAGAAAAAAAAATTGCTGGGGGGGGCGCCAAATTCAACTTTTGCCCCCCCTTGAACAAATCCTAGATCCGGCGCTCGAATATATTACACCAAATTAAATCAAAATCCTCAGAGCCATTTTTGAGCAAATTAGAAAAAACCTAAAAAAGTTGGCTAAAACTGAAAAGCTCGTTGTATAAGAGCTACCATTTAGAAAGGCTTCACTGAAAAATTTACAAAGCCATCCTATAGAACGCTATAAAAAACGATGCCAAACGAAGTTTGAGTCAATTCAATCAAGCCGTTGCTAACTTATGGCCATTTGAAAAAAGCCGTGTAAACCTGATTTTCGTTACGACCATTTAAGAAAAAAACAAAAAACGCTATTTTGTTAAAAATATCTCAGGTAAAATAAATTCTAAGTTTAATCAAAATCGTTTGAGCCGTTTTCGAGCAAATTCAAAATGAAAAAAACCGTTACATGAAAGGTACCAGTTTGAGCCGGGCTAAAACGAAATAAAAAACCTCGATCACCGTTTTTCTTCAAACTGGTATATATCAAGTTTGAAGAAAATCCGTCAAGCCGTTTAGGCTGTAGCATGACGTGAAAAGCGCACATCTGCACAGACAGACCGACACGGACGGTTTGGGGAAAACCACTTTTTTGGGTATCTGTTGCAACAACAACTGCAACAATATATTATATGCAGTCCTCCGGCTAGTCAGCTGGGGGATTCGTAGAAAAAAAATAAAATGCCCGACTGGGTCGCACGTCCTTGCTCTGTGAGTGCAATAGTACGATGAAAACAAAGTTTTCGAGCAATGTGATGAACTTTTGTTTGAAAAAATTGGGAAAAACTAGAAAAGTTTGGCTAAAACTGGAAAACCCGATATACAGAAGTTAATGTTAAGAAACCTTTAGTATATTAAATTTAGATGTCATCTCTTGGGTGCTATAAATGATATAAATGTCCGCTTATAAATTTATAAAATTGTTAGGTAAAACAAATTTCCGTTATTATCATTTGTAGCCAAAAACTTAAATGCAGTTTTCTTCAAAACATTCTATGTATATTACATACAAGGTTTAATAAAAATCGGCGGAATCTCTTTTGAGTAAATTAGTAAAAACTACTTAATTTGGATAAAACCAAGTGGCTTTTTATATGGGAGCTACCATTTAAAAAAAAGTAGCTGACAAAATTACAATATCATCTCATACAGAGTTGTAAGAAACTATACCAAACAAAGTTTGTTTGAATTCGATACAACTGTTGACAACTTATGGCCATTTGAAAAAAAGACGTTAAGACCAGATCTCCGATATTAGCATTTTTTGCCAAAAACAAAAAACCAAGTTCTCTTGTGAACACTAAAAGAATATAACACACAGAGTTTAAACAAAATCGTTAGAGATATAAAACAAATTAGAAAAAAGCAAAAAAAGTTGGCTACAACTGAACGGCTCGTTGTATGGGAGCTATTTAGAAAGGCTTCACTGAAAAATTTACAAAACCATCCTATAGAACACTATATAAAAACGATGCCAAACGAATGAGCCAATGCATTCAAGTCGTTGCGAACTTATGGCCATTTGAAAAAAAGCCGTTTAAACCTGATTTTCGTTACGACCATTTAAGACAAAAACGAAAAACGCTAGTTTGTTAGAAATATCTTAGGTAAGTTAAATTCTGAGTTTAATCAAAATCGTAAGAGCCGTTTTCGAGCAAATAGGAAATGAAAAAAAAGATTACATGAAAGGTACCAGCTTGAGCCGGGCTAAAACGAAACAAAAAAACCCTCGACAACCGTTTTTCTTCAAACTGCTATATACCACGTTTGAAGAAAATCTGTCCAGCCGCTTAGGCTGTAGTAGCATGACGGGAAAAGCACACATCCGCAAATCCGCACAGACAGACCGACGGACGGTATGGTGAAAACCACTTTTTTGGGCTTCTCTATCATCGTAATGTCATGTTTGATTAAAGCCTCGATATTTTTTTCTACCCGAAACCAATAATTGCCCTATAGAGGAAGTAAAAAGTTGACAAATTCAAAGCGATCGTATGTGAAGAAGATGAGTTATTCTTAATATAGGTAGGTGAGGTGGATATATTGTGTTGTAGGATTAAAAGAGATGATCGAATTAAAAGAATATTCGATTAATGGAAAGGGGAGTGGAACGTTGATACAAGTGGGTTTTTTAAGTTGCAGGGTTTGTGCCAGGTATATTTGTTTATAAAAAAAAGTACCAAACAAATATAGAAAAGGGGGAATTCCAGTGAAATAAAATATATTAATTTATTTTTCGAATGGAGAATTTAAACGTTTTATTTAAAGGTCTGGGAAACCTTGGCAGAAAGCCTGGAATAGAACCCAGAATCTTTTCGATTAAAAGAAAAAGAAAGACAATGGTATTTCGAGGATAGCAGAAGGCTTATTCGCAAAATTAAGAATAAGAGCAAGTCAAAAAAAAATAAAAAGTAAGCAAACAATGGTTTCTGTCACAAGAACACAAAGGAAGATCACAAAGGTTATGTAAGGTGAAAAGGGTCATGAGTCCCACAATCTTGGGAGAAGACGAACAACAGCGAAAGCTTACTAGAATATAAGAATATACATTTGTTTGCCCCACACAGGGTCACAATCAAAACAACAATTGACAATTCATTAATATTAAAGAATAAAAACACCTTAAATGACTTTGCCAATTTAAATTTATTTTATTTAAAAGATTAAACAAAATTAATTAATTTTTGGATGCATTTTGACTATTTGTCATCCTCAGCGAGCACGTTGTACTAAGCTTAAGCTGTCATGGGCTGAGGATGAAAAATAGTCGAAATGCATCCGAAAATTAATGAATTTTGTTTAATCTTTTAAATAAAATAAATTTCAATTGGCAAGGTCACTTAAGGTGTTTTTATTCTTTAATATTAATGATTTGTGGACTTTGCGGTTATTATTTTATCGTTTTTATTACTAAAATACAAACAATAGACAAGCTAAAATTCTGGTCACACCCAGGCACAAAATATGTAACGTAAAAATTATCAGATGCCTGAATAATTGGCTCTTTTCGTTATTAGAGAAAGGAACACACCTACTAAACATCCCTGTAGACCGCTCAACCAGAGACCTCAATTCCTTTGATCCTCGTTGAGCGCCATCTATAGAATAGCAAGCATATTACCTCCTCCATTCGCTTCCACTTACAGAAACTCCTTTACCTCCAGATATCTTAAACTCTTCCCCTGGTGAACCGACCATGCTTACCCTTCTCGTAGCACGCTGTCCCTCACCACTCTGGAAAATGACAGGTCACTACCCTTTTCTATGATCACACCACTATCTAAGATATCTGCTAAAGAACAAGCCTCGTTCTTCTGCTTGTCACTCACTGCCTAATGCACACAACTAAACCCTACACAACTTAACAACCATGACCATAACAAACTCTGACAAGTAAACTCAGGAACCATCGACATACGTTCCCTTGCTTCCTCAGAGAGTACAACGTGGAAGGCGGAACCTCTAGCTTGGATCATCATAATATTTAAGAACTATCTCAACCTCAACTAACAGAGATTCGACAAACTAGAAATTCAAAAAGAGGGGGCCGAGATCAACTATCGCAGTTCGGTTCGCACGTCGAGACCACAGACTTGCTCAGTTGGGTCGCGAGTCCTTGCTCTAGGATCTACTGGCGTTGTTACAATTTTTAACCTCTGCGAACCTGCTGAGTTTGGATGGAGAAAACTCAAAAATAATGTTTAAATATTATTTGCTAGGGCCCGATCAACTATGCGTAAGTACACTTAAGTGATAGATTTGAAAACAAAGAATTGTTGTTCGGTATAACCGAAAAGAGACCGATAGGAGAGAAGACACGATTAGTGAGCTACATGGGTGTTCTTAGATGGAAGAGAACACTGCGTAATTTAGCTCAGTCAACCTCACGAAACGCAACTTCAAGTGTATGGCTGACCAGTGATATGAATACGCTCAAGTATCACTGATGTAAGAAAGGAAGGAACGAAGATGTAGTCGTTCCTCCATAGCTTCGTAACCCAACCAGAGAAAGTGCCTAAACCTCCTAGACTACTTCCACCATAATGTTTTAGGTAAGCTATTAGGGACAGTAATCCCTGAATTGTATCCTCTAAGACCCCTGAACATGAATGTGTAGACAACTAAAAGTCTACTCACATCCTATACTTCCTACTATCTGAACTATCATCACACACAAAAAGTTCCAAATAACCTAACCATAAGGAATAAGAGAGACTGAACCCTTCATTCCCCCTAACCACCTATTTGAGAGAACGTTGTTACCAATCCATTTCTTGCAATAGCTGTTCACTCCTCCCGTACGTACTTACTCAACACGCCATATCTGAAAAATAAAGATATCCAACTTCTGAATAAACAACGTATGCTATCAGCATCGAAAACAACTTAGCTTTTCTCTAAACTCTATAATTTTTAATATTTATTGATTTTGTCTTAAGTCTAAATGAACTTAACTTTCATTAAAGTTAAAAAGAGAGTGAAAATCTTTCACCAAATATTCTATGTTTTCCTTAAGGGATATTGTCACAAATTAATCTTATTTAGTGTTCTTATGATTCTGATTTAATTTTCTTTTGTAAATAAAAAGTTTACAACTGCCTTTAAGAAATCTTACGATGTTTCTAATTATCGAATAAAACTTTATAATCTAATACCTAAAAGTTTACTGAAATCTAAAACTATAGTAAGGACTAAAGATTCTCAAAAGATGTCCTTCAAAATTTTAATCAAAAAAAAAAAAAAATAATGGTTGTCAAGGTAACAACGTATGATTACGTATCGTTACTCCAGACTCGCTTATAAAAAAAAAATTATCTTTTGTTATAGTGACTATTGAACTGAGATCATTCAAATATACCGTTTTTGAATTTCTAGTAAAACGATTGTAAAATCTTTTGAAAGTATAAAAAAATAAAGTGCACGACTGGGTCGTACGAACTTGCTCTAATGTGTTCAAATGGTCTTGGGGCTTGAGATTTTGGGAAAAAAGCATTGAAAAAATCATATGAAATTTTATTAATCACTTAAAATTCAATTGTTAAAACGTTTTTTGGAGAAAATGAAGTAAGCCATCAGATTTCTTTTGCTTTTTTAAAATTTAAGGAAATTTTTTTTCAAAATCGTTCGACCAGTTTTTTCATAAAACCGTTTTTTTTGAAAAACTTTTCGAAAAGATATTCCAAATTTTTTTTGAGTATGCCAACTTCTAGAACTTTGTAGTTTTTATCAGAAAAATAAAATTTAAAAAAAATTGATTAAACCGTTTTTGGAAAAAACAAAAAATAAAAAAAAATTTTAAAACTTTTTTAAAAAACTCAAAAAAACTTTTTTTGAAAAATTAAAGAATTTTTATTATTTTGTTTGTAATAGGGCTTCTACATTAAAAATGTCATCAAAATTCGTCCAGTAACTTACGAGAAAAACGGATTTCAAAAAACCGGTCCTATGGGAGGTACCGTTATAAGACTTTTCCTGAAAAATCTATTCCTACCAAAACATTAAGTTTGCGCAGAGAACATCATTCAGAAAGTTTTATTAAAATCGTGGGAGCCGTTTTCGAGAAAAATTTAATTTTCACTAAAAATCGTATGGCAGGTACCGTTAGTTTTAAGGCTAGAATGCTAATTCCAAAAACCCCTCTGTAGGACGTCATAATAATACTATCTACCAAGTTTGAAGTAAATCGGTCCAGCCGTTTAGGCTGTAGGTGCCGATACAGACAGACGGACAGACAGACAGACAGACAGACAGACAGAATTGTCGGACCCACTTTTTTCGACTTCTCTGTCATCGTAATGTTATGTTTGATTGTCCAAAAAAAATTTTTTTTTTACGAATGCATAACTTGCCTTATAGTACCTATAATCGCAAGTAAAAATTAAGGACGGACCAAAGAATTTTAAATTTCGACAGAAACTAAAACTGACGATACGAAAGGACTAAAGCGCGAAAAAGTTATGAAAACTCTAAACCCGAGGCAAAGGGTGCAATGATTTTATTTAAACCCTACAACCAAATCACAAAAAAAAAAAAGGGACGTTAGCCCTTGGGTTTATTTATATGGAAGGAGACCAGGGGCGGATATTAGAAGAAAAAGTAAAAATATTCAATATAGTTATTATCAAATTCAATATCTAATATATATAAATCGAGTGTCACGTTGTTTGTCCGCAATGAACTCCTAAACTAATGAACAGATTTTAATCAAATTTTGAAAACTGTGTGCAGTTTGATCCAACTTAAAAGATAGGATAGTTTATTTCTCAATTTATAAAGCGGTTTGACATAAATGCATTTTTAGTGCATTTGTAGTGCATTTTGTTAAATTAGTAATTAATCTTTTCGTAGGACATTCTAAGGATGACTACGAAGGTTTCCGTGAAGTTTGGTCAAAATTCAGTACAACTATGTATACCACGAAAATAATTTTAGTGCATTTTGTTAATATGGTAATAAATCTGGTAGCATCTTTTAAGGAAGAAGAGAATGGGTGGACCAATTTTGGAAATTTTTATCTTGATATATTTATTGAAAATCAGGGAAGGTGTAACGAAAAATTACGACGACCTACTTTGCGTGCAAAAAAAAAAATAAAAAGGAGTATAAAAGTGTCAATTATTTGAAAAATGTATGAGTCAAAATTTGATTATATTAGTGTATTGTTTTTTGTTTTGAAGTACATAAAATATCGTTACATACACAAACAAGATATGTATGTGTTTGTGTAATACGATTTTGTTTTATTGTTTAGTATGTTTATATTTTCGAACGCTACAGATTTCATTTAAATGATGTAAATACATATGTACATATATGTATATGTTGTAGGTATTCTAAAAAATTTTAACAAAAAAATTTAAAGAAACACTTTTTTAAAGAAGTAAATGGTAGAAGATGGTTGGTGGTAGAACTTGGTAGATGGTAGATGGCAGAAGATTCTAGATTGTAGAAGGCAGAAGATGGTAGACAATAGAAGATTGTAGATGGTGGTACATTGTAGAAGATGGTTGGTGGTAAAAGATGGTAGATGAAAGATGATGGTAGAAGGGAGAAAATGGAAGATGGTAGATGGTAGCAGATGGTAGAAGAAAGTTGATAGTAAAAGATGGAAGTTGGTAGATAGCATAAGTTGGTAGATTATATAAGAAGGTAGATGGTAGAAGATAGTTGATAGTAGAAGGTGGTAGTTGGGTAGAAGATCGTAAATGGTAGTTAGTGGTAAATGGTAGAAGAAATGGCAGGAGATGGTAGATGATATAGAAGATTTTTGATAGTAGCACATGGTAGATAGAACAAGGTGGTAGATGGTAGAAGATTCTAGATGGTAGAAGGTAGCAGATGATAAATTATAGAAGACGGTTTTTTGTAATGTTTTTCCCATGGGCAACTTTATGTTGCATGCTCACGTGTGGGAAAACCATTGAATCTAATATTTATGTTAGCTTGAGACAGATTAACAAAGAATATTGTGCACCGATTAGTGTTGAACGAATATTAAATTAAAAATATTTATAATTCAAAATGATAAATATTACTGTTAAGAATAAAGAATTATTTACCCTACCTACTTCATTTCTAAAATTAAATGTTAAATGTTTAAGTATCAACTTTTTAATTTACTCATTTGTTACAAACTTGATAGGTAAGATTAATAATGCTGATTTTTGCTTTATCAACTTTACGAAAATTCAAATTTCAATCATTTTTATACCCGCTATAACGATTTCATGATTATTCGATAATAATAATTTACCATTTGGCTATACCTTAGCCACAGCAACGCGTGGCCGGGTCTGCTAGTAGTAATATATAAATCAATATAATATGACGTATCAAACAGGCGATCCCAGGAGTGCACTGCTGGAAACCAGACGCTGTGAAAAAGAAAAAGTTATTTATCTACTAAAACTACAATATAACTTTAACGATATTAATACACCTTCGACTCTTTTATGAATCGAAAGAAAAAGTATAAGCTTCGCTCAACAATGAGTATCAGAAGCTATGTCCTTTATGACGGATCTCCTATACAGAGGATCCTCTTCTATATGTGGCTATATATAGCCCCGGTGGGTATTCAGGATAACACGCGCTACAAAAAAAAGTATACAAACACGAACAAGTAAGTGACTATGTGTTGAAATTCTTTCAACAATGGAAAGTGAAGTCTCACTGGACAAGGAATCTCAAAATGGATTCAGGATAAGACACAACGTCTTCTTCTGTAACTGGTACAGGAACAATCAAAAAGTAATATAATCTCAGACGAGTAAAAGATTGCTGAACTAATAGTTCGAAATACAAAAATCAAAAAAAAGAAAGTGTTCTGCCGACAGGAATATCCTGGAAGAAAAGTGATAATAAACAAAAAAAAGGTGCTTAACAAGAACTGTGAACGAATGTTCTACCAGTTGGATACAAATAATCCAAAAATTTTGAAGAAAGATATTCCGCTAGAAGTATCTACACGGTTAGCATGATCGAATTCTCAACTAGAATTATTAAATACGAGCATAAACGATGCCCTTGAAACACAAATGTGGATAATTCCGTCCTTCCTAAGCGTCGAAAACCATAAAAAAAAGAAATCGAAACGCGAAGGCAAGTAGGATACGTTGACGTCAACGACGTCGAAAAACGCGCAATTAAGAAAACTTTTTATTGGATCTTGAACTTAAATGAATGGACTGTATCAAGGTTCTTCTTTAGACAAATAGTCACACAAACAACACAGATTTAATATACACTGAACACTAGGCAAGCAAGTATATAACCAAAGTAAATTTCTCTTTGAACTTTCAAAAATTATTAGTAAATACACTATTTAATGTTATTTCAGTAATATGAACATAATAAAGTATGTATTTCATAATCAAAAAGGATAAAATGTATAAATATATATAGATATAACTTAATATAAGATGCGTGGGGTGGTGACTCCACCGTCCGTGGGCGCTTGAGTACAGTGCCTCTGGGTGTAAAGGAACGTATCAATATGGGTGCTGGAACACACAGCAAGATGCTTCTCTTGCTAGATTTATTTTTCTGATGACTTGAATAGGCGTTCTTTTAGCGCCTGGATCCAAAAAGGGGGGCACTTTCTTCGAAAGTGACTTCTTAATAATAACAATAAAAGTGTTACCTGAGAACTTAAGGTTTTCTCATAAGATTTGCAGAAACAGGAGGACGAAATCCATGAGGATGTATGTAGTGGCCTTGACCAAAAGTAGACTGAGTGCCATGCGGATCAGCTTACGCATGCGTTAATGTGGCGATATGTAATCCCACGTTGCTCCCTATATATACATATATACGGAGATCGATGTCTCGTTGCAGATAATCTTCTCTGCTAACAAAATTGTTGCATTCGCTGACCTGTAGCGTACCAGGTACAAATTATGTTCATCCACCGCGTGGATGGGTTCCAATTGGAACACGCCGGTACCAATTCTTTCCAAAAGAATTTAAATATTGGTGCCAATCCTGCCCAGGACAAAAAGGATGGAGCAGATTTTGTGCCCACCACGAAAATGTGGATGGAAATCCTGTCCAGTATAATTAATGATGGGGGCAAATCCTGCCCAGTATGGAAAACGTGGGGCAAATCCTGCCCAGTACAATAAGGATGGGGCAAATTTTATGCCTATCACGAAAACCCTAGTGATAAAAAAAAGAGAGTTCTTATTAAATCAGTAGATTCATGCTTAATAATGCATATTCCTTCAACAATTTGAAGAAATACCTGCATCTACAAGAAAAACGTGCCGCGCCCATAGGAATATGGCCGGCGAGAAGAAAAAAAAAATTTAAGAATACTTTTACCTTAATAGGGTTGAATCCAGGAATTCCTTGATACAATAATTGCTTATAAGCAATTCCTTTTGCTTTTTATATTAATATTTCACTAAGCACACGCGATCAAAGTTATATTAATTATATTAATTCCCTTTTTACTTTAGGAAAACTCACGAAACTTTTTATGATGTCTATCGGATGAAAGTTGTAATTTGAATGGCGGACACACAGAATATTGTAGAATAGTGCTGTGGCAAACCGTATGTATTCGTTACTGAGTAACGAGTATTGCATTATGTACCGAGTAACTAAACGTTACTCTCCAATAAATGTCGTTACTAGTACTATTTCGTTACTATTGATTTTTCATATGTTTTGCATTTTGTGTTCATCTATGCAGTATAGTATGATTCGTATCGTTCTACAAAGTACTATACGAATACGTTTCTGGTTTTGTTATCGCTGGGACTGCTTTGTTCTGTTTTCGTCTGTGTTTGGTACGGTACCTGTTTGTGTGTCTGTAAAGTGTAAAGAAGGAGTTCCAAACAGTGTTACCGCTGGCTTAAATTTGTATTGCACCGTAAGGAGATGGACAATTTTTTCATTTTATATAGATACAATTTTTTCATGGTAACTCTATTGCGGAGACGGAGAGTGCAATAGAATAGATGGGTATTGGTATACGGTGATCATGACGGTGGCATAAAGTGTGAATTAGATTAAGTTTTTTCATGCAGTTCCTTTTTTATTTGTGATACTATGTACTATCTATTTGTGTCTTCAGACAAATTACTTTAATACAGTTGTAGTTTTTATTTCTTTATTTTTGAATTATCTGTATATATCATTGGAGATATTTTATGTATCGCATTTTTATGTTGAGATAAATGAATTGGATTCTGTGTTATTTTTTTCATTTATTTTTTTTTTTTTGTGAAACAACTTTTTAGCTTGAGTTTGGTAATTATATTCAAATTTTGTATTATTCAAAGACTATTAAAATAAAATAAATAAATGAAAATAAAAAAGATTTTTTGTTTTTTAATTGGTGAATAAATATTTTTCTATTCAATAAATTGAAAACTTTCATTCCACGTTTAAATGATGCAGACATATCACAGAAAAAAATACACCTTTGCTCCTGACGTAAGCCATTCACTGAAGAGTTGGTTATTAAGCCTTTATGCGATACATTTTTTACAATTTTGTTTGCTTGAAAATCCACACCTTATGTACAAAACAAAAAAAAAATAATTTTAGTTCGCTCGTGACATTTTAAAAGTACCTAACAAAATTGATTTTTGTGTGCAAAAAATGATTTCAAATTACTCATGAATGGCATGAAAAGAGTTAATGAAAACCTATTTAAAGAAACTTTATCATCTAAGCTCAAAAATCTTTAAAAATTTAAATTTGTCAAAGATAATACCAATTTCAATGAAAGTAACGAAAGTAACTAGTTACGATTTTTTTGTAACGAGTACTTATACCAAAAGTAACGTATACATACGGGTAGTCATTTTTTCGTTACTTTTACAGCTCTATTGTAGAAGTCTGGTGTCTGCTTTTGATTTTGGAGAACAGTATCTCTCCACTAGTAGAAATTCATAGAGTATTTAGGTAAGTATTGCCTTCTTTCGTTAACTATTGGTAACTTGCGCTTCATCTGTTATACTCCTATTTTCTTACTTAAACATCAAAATAAGGCTGACACAGACTGTCAAGTGCTATATAGTAAATTCTTACTGACTTAAATGTCAAATTCTATGTGTCAGAATAATATCTGTGGATTGGTGTTGACTTTATACATATTTGGATCTTTTTATTGTCGAGTAAGTATCAGGTAACTAGATGTCACCACTGTCAGATGGTTCATCTCTTTTTACGGAAAAATGTCAAAGTTGGCATTTTCTGGTAGATATCGTCACCATGATCTCACCTCTGATCATTTAATTGATCATTATTCCTTTAAAAAGACTAAACGAGACACTATTATTCGGTTTTTCTATCAATAGGACAGTTTCTAACCAGAAGTGTGACTGAACTTCATAAGTCAACATAAAGTGATCCGCACCGAACTGTCATTTGTCAACGGACTTTAATTAAGTATTTCAACTTGGAACACTTCTATTTTGCGTGAAATATTACACCACAAGTGTTTTCGTAAAAGAAAGATATTAAGATTTCTGTCCTACTCTGGGCTTACACTCGAAGTGTGAATGATTCATCTAACTAGTGTAGAGATAAATTATACTCTACTCTCCCAAGATTCAGATTCCTGAGAGTGGGGATAATAATGAAGGGAATGACATAGCGTCCGATTATGAAGGAACCTAAAACCGAAAGTAGACAAAAATGCCGGAAGTTGGTTCCGCCATAATCTTGTGAAAAAGTAGTACGTCATGAGGAAAGAGGAACGAGTGTGTTTGCACTCTTTCAAATTTCCTTCCTTTGAGATATTTATGTCTGAGGGAAGAATGCAGTACCATAGGTGGATAATTGAAATTTCCTAAGAAATGATGCCCTCTAGTGACAAGATATCACAACTGAGAAATCCCTAATAGGACATTATTTTTTCTCATCCTTCTGACAGGAAATGTCAGTTGGTGGCAGCGACAAGTAGAGGATTGCCTCGCATCGCCGCTAGGGTGACCTATATCGCCTAGTGGGAAAGTTTTCCCTACAAAACACAAGTTCCGAGATCAGTGTCACTGATCTAGAAGCTTGTGGAAAAGGACAACTTGCATACACTCATGGTATGTCTCCTTCACCTTAACACGTCATCACTCTCAAAAAAAAAATTTCTGATGTGTACCTTCATCTCGAAACATCGTTTCGTTAAAACTTCGTTGAGTTACTTCTGTAACTCCCTTACCTAATATGTAGAAAAACAATAAACACATTGAACAACTACACAAGAGTCTCATGCACAGCTGAGCACTGGGCATAAAAGAAAAATAAAATAAAAAAAAAAAAATTTAAAAAGAATAAGAATAAAAACTAAACTATGAACAAAGTTCATTTAATCACAGATTCATCTTTTTAAATCTTTCGTATGAGAAACAGAATGGTATCCTTTCTCATCTACTACCTCAAAAAAGTTGTTACCGTGAATCTTCACCACAGTTACCTTCACAAACTTAGGTGACAACTTAGCATTAAAATGCTTATTTGCACCGCTCAGGGCTATATTTCGTTTGAAAATACTATCTCCTACTTTGAAATCAACAACACGGCTTCTAACGTTGTAAACCTTTTCGTAGGCTTCGTGTGTCTTCTCTAACGCGGTTTTCAAATATGTATGGAGGATATTCATTTTCGCCACCTTGGGCAACCAATCAATCTCGGAGTTGTTAAGTCCTCCTAAATCTTTCAACAACTTGTAATCCGCACCATGCTTCACCATCCTCTGTCCAAACAAAGCCTCATACGGAGACATAGTAAACGCAGAGTGAACAGTAGTGCGTAAGGCACTGCTAATAGAAGATAGATGTGCATCCCAGTTGAACTGTTTAGGATCAACATACGAACGTATTGCTGATAAGATGGACCTATAAACTCTCTCGCTGGCATTAGCCTGAGGAGCGTAAATAGCCGTTCGGTAATGTCTTACACCAAACACATTTAACAAATCTTGAAAATTTTTAGAAATGAATTGAGTTCCATTGTCGGATTAGATACTTTCCGGTACACCAAACAATAAAAACACGTCATCACGCAAGAACTTGATGACTTCTGTAGCTGTGGCTTTTCTTAACGGTTTAATTATAACGAACTTGGTGAGTTGGTCTAAAGCTATAACTATGAAAGAATTCCCACTCCCGGATCTTGGATAAGGACCAAGGAAATCCACATACACATGTTGGAATGGTCTTTCCACTTTAAAACTTTCTCTTATTTCGGCACGTAAAGTTGTGTTGGAAGCTTTCGTCATCTTGCATGTCTCGCAACGATCAACAAATTGCTTCACTTGCGAAAACATACCAGGCCAGTACAACCCTTGCCTCAATCGATATAATGTCTTAACGACACCACCATGAGAAGCTCTCGGAGGATTATGTGCCATGGAAATTATGGGTTCCGTCATAATGGAAGGTATCCATAACTTCCACGCCAAATCATCCAAAAGAGGATTCCCAACAGCATGCTTCGTTTTCTTGTAAATGTAACCTTCGGATATCTTCAAGTCAGGTAACCGATCTTTTTCTTTACTGATGTGGCTGATGAGTTGTTGATACTCATCGGACTTGAACCCCGGATCGTCTAAGTCAATGTGGAGCACCTCCTCAGTTTCAACTTGTGCAACACTTGAAATATAGCTTTCAACCTTTAAGGCATCAGCTTCATACACTCTGGAAAGAGCGTCAGGTACCACGTTAAGTGTTCCTTTCCTGTGCTCAACCACAAAGTCAAAAACTTGGAGTCTCATACTATACCTGGCCAAACGTCCGGTTGGGTCCTTCATATTCATAAGCCATTTCAGGCTAGAATGATCCGTTATTACTCTGAACTTGTATCCTTCTATATAAGACCTAAATTTTTGAATTCCTAAGAAAGCAGCGAGGCACTCGCGTTCGGTAACGGAGTAGTTCCTCTGCGCAGCGTTCAATTTCTGAGAGAAATAATAAATGGGGCGTTCAGCTCCGTTCTCATCTCGCTGGCAGAGTACACATCCGATACCGGACACGGATGCATCACATAAAATAATGAACTCCTTATCGAAATTAGGATTAATCAAAACAGGAGTTGTTGTAAGCGCTTTCTTGATGTTATCAAAAGCTGTTAGAGCGTCTTGATTGAAATTGAAAGCCTTACCTTTCTTAAGAGTATCGGTGAGAGGGGCAGCCCAAGTTGAGAAATTCTCTACAAACCTCCGGTACCAACCAGCCATTCCTAAGAAACGCCTAACTTGGCGAGTGGTTGTCGGCACCGGGAAGTTGATTATGGCAGCAACCTTATCTGGGTCTGCCTTCAGACAACCTTGTCCCACTTTATACCCTAAGTATTGTAACTCTTCATTACAAAACTTAGACTTCTCTACATTAATAGTGAGTCCTGCTCGACTCAACTCTTTACTTATTATACTTAATACTTGCAGATGTTCCTCGAAAGTTTTCGTTACGACTAATAAGTCGTCTAGGTAGACAAAGACTCTGTCTTGCAACTCGCGTGGAACTACTAGGTTCATCAAATATGTTAGACTTTGAGCGGCGTTGCAAATACCGAAGGGCATTACATTAAATTGATATAATGGCCTCCCTGGTACCGTAAAGGCTGTCTTTTCCTTTGCGATCTCTTCTAACGGTATTTGCCAGTACGCGTCTTTCAAATCCACGCTCAATATGAAGCGTGTCTCGGAAAGACGTGACAGCAAACCTTCAATGTGCGCGATTGGAAGCGCGTCCTTCTTTGTGACCATGTTAACTGTCCTGAAGTCTAAACATAGTCGATCTTTCCCAGGCTTGCGTACAAGAACTAGTGAGGACCATGGACTAGTACTTTCTTCTGTAACCCCCAGGGAAAGCATGCGGTCTACTTCTGCGTACATTAAAGACTGCACTACTGGGGAGACTGGATAATATCTCTGCTTGATAGGGAGCGCATCTCCTGTATCAATACAATGTTTTACCCAATCTGTCTTGCCTAAACCCTTAATCGCGAACGACGGAAAACGTCGTATGACATTGTCGAGTAGAGCATTGTCTTATTCTGATAACTTACATTTATTAACAAATTTTTCGTTTAATTCTTGCTTTGGTTGAAAAGACAAACTGGAAATGACATTCGGAGCAATTTGAAATTTCGACCAAAAATCGACACCTAAGTATAGCTTTTGTGCTTATGTCGGAACGACATAAAAATTCATACTATGAGTAGCACCTTTATACTTGATATCAGTCGTAATCATTCCACAAATCTTCTGTTTCTGCCCGTCAGCAGTTGAAACGCTTGAATTAACCTTCCTTATTAGGATATTCTTCTTTAACAAATAGGTCAATGCGTCAGCGCCAAGGCAACTGATGCTTGCACCTGAATCTAATAAACCTAACATTTTGTCTCCTAAGATTTCAACGTTGACATATGGGCGAGGATCTCCTGATTCTCTTTCCAATGTCGTTGAAGCAATATTACGATAAATTTGTCTTTTCTCCTTAAACTTATTTCGAATACGACTAATACGATTAGATATTTCTGGATAATTCACTATCCGCTTACGGACTTCATAATAATTCTTTAGTCTTTCATGGAATGGTTTTCTTAACAATTCATTTTTCTTAAATTCAATATTCACATCTGTTTTTGGTGTTGTTACATTAACAACGGGTTTTTCTAATGGTTTAAGAATGGTAACTGGAGTTTTGAGGGTAGAAGATTCTTCTGTACTTAAAACTCCGGGTTTATCTTTTCGGAGCGAAACCCCCCGGATATTGGGTTCCTCCTCCTCAAGTTTCCCTTACACTTTGGACAAGTAGGTAAGTAAACGTCTGCCAAACCACAACCGTAGCAGAAAATTTTCCTCACAGGGTTAACACAATCTCTGAACGCGCGTCCTACGACTTGACAATTCCAACACTTTCCTGTATTTACTTCTCTTTGTAAAGCTAAATCATCAGACTCGTCAGCAACTTCATTGACGAAACGTCTAACTGGAGGTCGGTGCGTGTTCGGCACAAAAGAAGTGCGCGTGCTCTCCTGTCGTTCAAGAAATTTCTCGATAGTACGACATACATAAGCCATTTGTCTCAAACTGTGCGTACTAAAGGTGATGAATAATGGGTGAATTCGCCTCTTAACATTTGTCTTAATAATTTCGATCAGTTCTTTTTCCGACTTTGGAATACGCAACCTCGAATTTATCGACATTAATGAGTCATAGAAATCGTTAAACGATTCCCCTTGCTGCTGCTTTCGATCTGAAAGCTTTCTAGACAACTCGGAGTCTGTCTCAAGACTACGAAATTGCTCGATAAGAACTGTCTGAAGCTCGAGCCAAGAAGTGTGGCGATTACCCTTCAGGTACATCCAATACCATGACTCTGCTGGTCCTGTTACAAAATGATGGAAGTTCACAGTGAGCTCATCCCACGGGACACCATAACTGTACCTAACGCGTTCCAGTCTAAATAAAAAGTCGTCGATGGACATATTACGCCCGTCGAATTTAATACCCCACTTGTTGTATTGTGGAAATCGACTGTAGGAAGTTGCGTTCGAAGGCACTTGTCTCCTAGGAGATGAAGTTCCCAGAGAACCATCTAAAGTAAACGCATTCATTTGCGTAAGAAAGTCGTCAATATTTGAACCTTGAGCCATGTCTACTGGACGTCCTGTTGGAACATTCAGCGTAGCTGCTGGTTCACCATTCGGAGTTGGATATTCATCCAAATGTCTGTGTATCGGTACACGTTTTGTTGCAGGATTACCTGCTGTTGTTCCATTTGGAACATCAGCTATCCTTACCCTATTTGTGTTTTGGCTAATCGACCGTCTGGGTGCAAGATTCTGAGAAGTTGAAGGCAGATTGGAAGATGTGGGCTGACTCTGAAAAAGTTGAGTTAACTGCTCTAAAAGTAAAGCTTGACTCTGAGCTATCTCCTTTTTTATGAGTTGTCTGTCCTCTTCACGGTGTAGTTCAACAGCAGCTGAAACCACTTCATGAAGCGTAAAAGAGTCATTGCCTGCACGACCACGATTCAATCCTTGACCTTCATTAGTTAAATCGACATTATAGCTATTCTCGGGCGCATCTCCGCTAATAACCCCTGTCTGATTTAACAACCGACTGGATTCATCCTCTTATCTATCTTCTTCCTGATCTTGATTACCACTAAAAGCTGGTAAGGTGGGTGACATGATTAAAACGTCGATAATTTCGGAAATGTAAGTACTAGGACAAATCAGTTTCCTATTGCCACCGCTCATTCAAATAAACTGTGTACTCGAAACTCTTGTGATACACAAAGTGATAAAACGCAAATCAAAAATGACGACAAAAAATATAAACAGTGCTTAAAACTATAAGTATATGTAGTGATCTTAATTCACTAAGTAAATTCAATTCGCGAAATAGTCTCACAAAGAGAAGACTCCTTGCAGACTAGATGAACTTATATAAAAAAAATTAACACCTCGACTTCAAAAGAAAATACTTCAAGTTCCTCAAAGTCAAAAGTACTTAAAATTAACTTAGCTATTAATTAACTACATACATCTTATTAAAGGATGATAATACTCTCTAAGACGTATTTCAACCTAACTCAACTGTATTGGAATCGTAATTAAACTTCAAAAATTACCGACTCAAATGCAAAACTTACTTCGTAAAACTAAACTAACGTAATTTAATTGATTTGTGGGCTATAGGTCAATAGTAAATAAAAGATGTTATTTCATCGCAACGTTTCGAGTATGTTTATACTCTTCATCAGGCCTTTATTGGTTAATGACAAAAGATAAAAAGTAATACAAACATTAGCATACAACTATTAAACATTATAAAAATGTGACGTCAAGGTAACTTACAATAAAACTTTTTTCAAACAGTTAATATTTGATATAGTCAAACATTTTATACACAATTAAGGCAAAGTAACTAAAATAAATAAATAAACAAAGTTAAAACTACATTTAAAAATTGTAATTTGGTTATTTTTAAAAAAGAACATTACTCGAACAACAGTTAAAACGTCCAATTACGCTACACGATCACCTATTTTGAATCTTTTTTTTTTTGTTGGCCTATTTATAAGTTGGCTATAAACAGTACTAAGACTGTCACAATCCGATCTACGGTTGACAGCATTGTTGTTATCTATTATATGCAACATCTCTATCAACATTCTTTTTGAATAATGTTGCTCTGTTTGAACAATTTCTACATTTTCCAAATCTGGTGTTTGTTTTTCTTCTATGCAATGGTAAGCTAGTGCAGTTTTGTGAGAAGACCCGCTATTTAGATCAGACCTGTGACCAGAGATGCGATTTCTCAATTTTCGTTTGGAGGTACCGATGTAAACGGACTGACATGTCGTCTCCTTTCCTCCTAAGCAGTTAATCTTATAGACAACCTCTGCTTTCTCCAACGTCTCCACTCTACCTTTTGTGTTGGTAAAAAGTTTATTCCTCAGAGGAAATGCAGACTTGAAAGCTATTTTTGTCTTTGTGTTGTCTTTTATTGGTGCTGTCTTGATGCGGTTGGAGAGGTGAGGTATGTAAAGTGAACTCTTATACACAAACACTTGTTGGGGATTATCAGCTTGGTTGATCATTTTTTCTTTTTGATGGTTTTTGATGAGTTTGTTGACAACCGGAGAGGGAAAGGAATTGGAGAACAGGGTGTCTCGGATGATTTTGATGTTTTTTTGGTGAAAAGATTTATCGCTTATGTCAAGAACCCGGTTCACAAAGTTTTGTGCCGTATTGATAATAACTTCATTGGGTTGCTTCGAATGGAAATTTTTAAGGCGACCAGATGCAGTCTTTTTTTTATATATATAGCTTACATTTTCCAATTTTCTAATAATGAAAGAGAACGACGGTTAGAGAGAAAATTACTGCTACACATTGAACACTTCCACATAAAACTTTTGAATATTGCTATCTCTCTCAAGCAAATACAGAAAAACACACTGAGCAAGAAGATAGAAAAATTGGAAAGTTTTATCACCAACAGTTTAAAACAAAAAGAATACATTAACTTCTTTAAAACTCAAGAAAATAAACACAACACAATAAATGAAAATATTAATAAACAAACATTTAAATAAGCTCGAACGCCTAAGAACAACCCTCAAAGAAAATATGGGCATAGAATTCCAAGACAAATGGTTCGTAAACAAAACTTCTGTAGAGTTCCCGTCAGACGTCAAATGGCTTCTGTCCTTAGGCCCAAAGTTTTCTTTACCAATTAAGAGAGGAGAGTTACCCCTGTTCAAAATTATTGCAGATGGAGAAGAATTGGTAAGAACTTTGGAACAGGGTGAGCAGGAGATTGCTAGATCAAATTTTACAGAAATTTTACAAAATAATTTACGATCCACATACATACCTCCGTTTGACAAGTTTTTGCATAAAGTTTATAATGAAGCCAGATTGTTCCTCAAACAACATAAAGACGTCTATATTGTCTCTGCTGATAAAGGCAACGTCACAGTTGCAATGTATAAGACAGACTACATTAGCAAAATGCATGAGCTTATGATGGACAGAAATGTTTACAGAATTTTAAGAAATAATCCAACAACAACATTGCAGAATCGTAACAATGATTTTGTAAAGGATCTGTTCAAAGAAAACCATATTTCTCAATATGATAAGAAACGGATGATAACGTACACTGCTAACACCCCAAAAATCTATGGATTACCCAAAATTCACAAGGAAAATACCCCATTGCGACCAATCTGTGCCTCTACCAAAGTTCCCTGCTACGAACTTTCAAAATTCATGGTCAAAATTCTTCAAAACTTGACACGGAATTCGAAAATTAACGTCAATAATTCAAAAGACTTTATTGACAAAGTGTCTTCAATACGATTGGAAAACGGAGACATTCTAGCTTCTTTTGATGTAGTTTCCTTGTTTACTTGCATTCCAATTGCTTTGATTCTGGACATTATAAAGAATAACTGGAATAAGATTAAAGAACAAACCAATATTAAAAAGTCGAAATTCTTTGAGACAATCAGGTTTTGTGTTATCGATAATAACTTCTTGGAGTTCGATGGCAATATTTATCAGCGAAAACAGGGTGTACCCATGGGAAGCCCAGCATCTCCAATTTTAGCGGATTTGGTTTTGGAAACATTGCTGGAGGATGTTCTTGGTAAGTTTTAAAAAAAACCAAAAGTTATCACCAAATATGTAGATGACTTGTTTGTTGTGATTAAAGCAGAAGAAGTTCAGAACACGCTGAATGCCTTGAATTCTTTTAATCACAAAATTAAGTTTACGGTGGAAATGGAGGTGAATGGTGAGCTTCCATATCTCGATGTGAAAGTTATAAGGCGAAATGAAAAACTAATTTTTGATTGGTATAAAAAACCGACTGCATCTGGTCGCCTTATAAATTTCCATTCGAAGCAACCCAATGAAGTTATTATCAATACGGCACAAAACTTTATGAACCGGGTTCTTGACATAAGCGATAAATCTTTTCACCAAAAAAACATCAAAATCATCCGAGACACCCTGTTCTCCAATTCCTTCCCCTCTCCGGTTGTCAACAAACTCATCAAAAACCATCAAAAAGAAAAAATGATCAACCGAGCTGATAATCCCCAACAAGTGTTTGTGTATAAGAGTTCACTTTACATACCTCACCTCTCCAACCGCATCAAGACAGCACCAATAAAAGACAACACAAAGACAAAAATAGCTTTCAAGTCTGCATTTCCTCTGAGGAATAAACTTTTTACCAACACAAAAGGTAGAGTGGAGACGTTGGAGAAAGCAGAAGTTGTCTATAAGATTAACTGCTTAGGAGGAAAGGAGACGACATGTCAGTCCGTTTACATCGGTACCTCCAAACGAAAATTGAGAAATCGCATCTCTGGTCACAGGTCTGATCTAAATAGCGGGTCTTCTCACAAAACTGCACTAGCTCACCATTGCATAGAAGAAAAACAAACACCAGATTTGGAGAATGTAGAAATTGCAAAATTTTGAATCTATCAAATAATCTCTTACGCAACTTCGGGCTCCAACGTTGGGCACTATTCTGTAACGTAAAAATTATCAGATGCCTGAATAATTGACTCTTTTCGTTATTAGAGAAAGGAACACACCTACTAAACATCCCTGTAGACCGCTCAACCAGAGACCTCAATTCCTTTGATCCTCGTTGAGCGCCATCTATAGAATAGCAAGCATATTACCTCCTCCATTCGCTTCCACTTACAGAAACTCTTTACCTCCAGATATCTTAAACTCTTCCCCTGGTGAACCGACCATGCTTACCCTTCTCGTAGCACGCTGTCCCTCACCACTCTGGAAAATGACAGGTCACTACCCTTTTCTATGATCACACCACTATGGAACCTAAGATATCTGCTAAAGAACAAGCCTCGTTCTTCTGCTTGTCACTCACTGTCTAATGCACACAACTAAACCCTGCACAACTTAACAACCATGACCATAACAAACTCTGCCAAGTAAACTCAGGAACCATCGACATACGTTCCCTTGCTTCCTCAGAGAGTACAACGTGGAAGGCGGAACCTCTAGCTTGGATCATCATAATATTTAAGATTGAGAACTATCTCAATCTCAACTACCAGAGATTCGACAAGCTAGAAATTCAAAAAGAGGGGGCCGAGATCAACTATCGCAGTTCGGTTCGCACGTCGAGACCACAGACTAGCTCAGTTGGGTCGCGAGTCCTTGCTCTAGGATCTACTGGCGTTGTTACAATTTTTAACCTCTACGAACCTGCTGAGTTTGGATGGAGAAAACTCAAAAATAATGTTTAAATATTATTTGCTAGGGCCCGATCAACTATGCGTAAGTACACTTAAGTGATAGATTTGAAAACAAAGAATTGTTGTTCGGTATAACCGAAAAAAGACCGATACGAGAGAAGACACGATTAGTGAGCTACATGGGTGTTCTTAGATGGAAGAGAATACTGCGTAATTTAGCTCAGTCAACCTCACGAAACGCAACTTCAAGTGTATGGCTGACCAGTGATACGAATACGCTCAAGTATCACTGATGTAAGAAAGGAAGGAACTAAGATGTAGTCGTTCCTCCATAGCTTCGTAACCCACCCAGAGAAAGTGCCTAAACCTCCTAGACTACTTCCACCATAATGTCTTAGGTAAGCTATTAGGGACAGTAATCCCTGAATTTTATCCTCTAAGACCCCTGAACATGAATGTGTAGACAACTAAAAGTCTACTCACATCCTATACTTCCTACTATCTGAACTATCATCACACACAAAAAGTTCCAAATAACCTAACCATAAGGAATAAGAGAGACTGAACCCTTCATTCCCCCTAACCACCTATTTGAGAGAACGTTGTTACCAATCCATTTCTTGCAATAGCTGTTCACTCCTCCCGTACGTACTTACTCAACACGCCACATCTGAAAAATAAAGATATCCAACTTCTGAATAAACAACGTATGCTATCAGCATCGAAAACAACTTAGCTTTTCTCTAAACTCTATAATTTTTAATATTTATTGATTTTGTCTTAAGTCTAAATGAACTTAACTTTCATTAAAGTTAAAAAGAGAGTGAAAATCTTTCACCAAATATTCTATCTTTCCCTTAAGGGATATTGTCACAAATTAATCTTATTTAGTGTTCTTATGATTCTGATTTAATTTTCTTTTGTAAATAAAAAGTTTACAACTGCCTTTAAGAAATCTTACGATGTTTCTAATTATCGAATAAAACTTTATAATCTAATACCTAAAAGTTTACTGAAATCTAAAACTATAGTAAAGATTCTCAAAAGATGTCCTTCAAAATTTTAATCAAAAAAAAAAAAAAGAAATAATGGTTGTCAAGGTAACAACGTATGATTACGTATCGTTACTCCAGACTCGCTTATAAAAAAAAAATTATCTTTTGTTATAGTGACTATTGAACTGAGATCATTCAAATATACCGTTTTTGAATTTCTAGTAAAACGATTGTAAAATCTTTTGAAAGCATAAAAAAAAATTAAGGACGGACCAAAGAATTTTAAATTTCGACAGAAACTAAAACCGACGATACGAAAGGACTAAAGCGCGAAAAAGTTATGAAAACTCTAAACCCGAGTCAAAGGGTGCAATGATTTTATTTAAACCCTACAACCAAATCACAAAAAAAAAAATTAGGGACGTTAGCCCTTGGGTTTATTTATATGGTAGGAGACCAGGGGCGGATAGTAGAAGAAAAAGTAAAAATATTCAATATAGTTATTATCAAATTCAATATAGTAATATATAAATCAATATAATATGACGTATCAAACAGGCGATCCCAGGAGTGCACTGCTGGAAACCAGACGCTGTGAAAAAGAAAAAGTTATTTATCTACTAAAACTACAATATAACTATAACGATATTAATACACCTTCGACTCTTTTATGAATCGAAAGAAAAAGTATAAGCTTCGCTCAACAATGAGTATCAGAAGCTATGTCCTTTATGACGGATCTCCTATACAGAGGATCCTCTTCTATATGTGGCTATATATAGCCCCGGTGGGTATTCAGGATAACGCGCGGTACAAAAAAAGTATACAAACACGAACAAGTAAGTGACTATGTGTTGAAATTCTTTCAACAATGGAAAGTGAAGTCTCACTGGACAAGGAATCTCAAAATGGATTCAGGATAAGACACAACGTCTTCTTCTGTAACTGGTACAGGAACAATCAAAAAGTAATATAATCTCAGACGAGTAAGAGATTGGTGAACTAATAGTTCGAAACACAAAAATCAAAAAAAAGAAAGTGTTCTGCCGACAGGAATATCCTGGGAGAAAAGTGATAATTAACAAAAAAAAGGTGCTTAACAAGAACTGTGAACGAATGTTCTACCAGTTGGATACAAATAATCCAAAAATTTTGAAGAAAGATATTCCGCTAGAAGTATCTACACGGTTAGCATGATCGAATTCTCAACTAGAATTATTAAATACGAGCATAAACGATGCCCTTGAAACACAAGTGTGGATAATTCCGTCCTTCCTAAGCGTCGAAAACCATAAAAAAAAGAAATCGAAACGCGAAGGCAAGTAGGATACGTTGACGTCAACGACGTCGAAAAACGCGCACTTAAGAAAACTTTTTATTGGATCTTGAACTTAAATGAATGGACTGTATCAAGGTCCTTCTTTGGACAAATAGTCACACTAACAACACAGATTTAATATACACTGAACACTAGTCAAGCAAGTATATACTTACTTACTTATGTTGGCGCCACTGGAGCGTGGTACTCCAAGGCCTTGCTGAGAATGCCCCTCCAGCCGGCTCGATCTCTAGCCTGTTGTCTCCAATTTCGTACTCCAAGTTGACGGATGTCTCCCTCTACCTGGTCACTCCATCGAAGATGAGGTCTACCTTGGCTTCTGACTCCCTCGGGTTTGGCGTTGAAGACTTTACGAGCTGGAGCGTCGATGTCCATTCGCTCTACATGGCCCAGCCATCTTAGTCTTTGGATTCGAATTTTTCTGGCTAGGCTTATGTCGCTGTACAGCTCGTACAGTTCATTGTTATATCTTCTTCTCCAAACGTTGTTTTCGCGATTTACGCAGACAGGACCATAGATCGTACGCAGAACTTTTCTCTCGAAGACTCCAAGTGAATTTTCATCCGATTGGGATAGGGTCCATGCTTCTGCACCATATAGCAGGACCGGGATGATGAGTGTTTTGTACAGTGTCACCTTGGTTCTTCTCGATAGGGCTTTACTTCTCAATTGCTTACTCAGCCCAAAGAAACAGCGATTAGCAAGAGTTAGTCTGCGTTTGATTTCAGCGCTGATGTTGTTGCCTGTGTTTACAGCAGTGCCCAGGTAGACAAATTCACTGACTACCTCGAAGTTATACCTATCAATGGTTACGTTCTGACCAAGTCGGTGGTGGGATTGGACTTTTGTTGATGAAAGCATATACTTCGTCTTGTCCTCGTTTATTTTCAGCCCCATTCTGCTTGCTGCTGATTCCATAGTAGTGAAAGCACCGGTTACTGCTCGCTTTGTTCTTCCTATCACGTCTATGTCGTCAGCAAACCCAAGTAATTGTGTCGATCTATTGAAAATGGTGCCTGATGTACTGGCATGGGTGCTCCGTATTACATTTTCAAGCACAATATTAAAACAGCTGCACGACAGTGCGTCACCTTGTCTTAGCCCTCTGGTGGTTTCGAAGGTTTCAGTAGAGTCTCTACCAACTTGGACGGAGCAACGAGCATTCTCCAACGTCATCCTCATAAGGCGGATCAGTTTAGCAGGGATTCTAAAGTTAGACATGGCACGATACAGTTCAACTCTATTAACACTGTCGTAGGCGGCTTTAAAATCGACGAACAGGTGGTGGGTGTCGATGTTATACTCTTGGGTTTTCTCCAGGATCTGGCGTAATGTGAATATTTGGTCGGTGGTAGATTTTCCAGGTCTGAAGCCGCATTGGTAAGGACCTATCAGGTCGTCAGCAAACGGCTTGAGACGTTCACATAAAACGCTGGACAGGATCTTATAGGCGATGTTTAAAAGGCTTATGCCTCTATAGTTGGCGCAGAGGAGGCGGTCTCCTTTTTTGTGAATCGGGCAGATGGTACTGAGATTCCACTCATCGGGCATACTTTCCTCCGACCATATTTTGCAGATGAGTTGGTGTATGCTCCTGACCAGGTCATCTCCAGCGTGTTTAAAAAGCTCCGCTTGAAGGCCATCACATCCAGCTGCCTTATTCATCTTAAGTCTGGTGATGGCTACTTTGATTTCATTTTAGTCGGGCGGGTGTAGTTCGTAGTCGTCATCTAGATTAACTGGAACAAGTTGATCTTGGGCGGGATCTTGGCTGTCATCGCCATTTAGCAACCGGTTAAAGTAGTCTCTCCAGATGGCTAACATTGCCTGCGTTTCCACTATGGTATTTCCATCCTGATCTTTGCAGGGCCCAGGGCGGCTTGTGAAACCGGATGTAGACTGTTTCACCTTTTTATAGAAGTTTCGTACCTCTTTTCTGCAAAAACATCTCTGCATCTCCTCGACTTCGCGTTGCTGGTGTTCTTTTTTCTTTCTCCTGAGTAGACGTTTCTCAACTTTCCTTCGCTTAACATAGAGATTTCTGGATGCTCTAGTATCTCTCTGGAGCCACGACTTGTATGCCTCCGTTTTGGCTTTGTTTGCCTGAGCACATTCGGAGTCGAACCAGGGGTTTCTGGGGGGTGGATGTGAAAAGCCCAATACCTCTGACGCAGCACTTCTTATGGCTTGTTGACATAGCTGCCATTGGTCTTCCGGGTTCATGTCATCAGTCGAAGGATTTCTCGCAAGCTCAAGGGATACGCGGTCGGCAGAGGCAGTGGTGGTCTCTTCCGATTGAAGACGTCCAACATTGAATTTCCTAGGTGTAGTCGGTGTTCGCCTGAGAACTTCCATGGAGATCCGTACCCTAAGTTTTGCACCGACTAGGTAGTGGTCCGAATCGATGTTTGCTCCTCGGAATGTACGGACATTCATAATGCTGGAGGAGTGTCTTCCATCAATCACAACATGGTCGATTTGGTTGCAGGTTCGACCATCTGGGGATCGCCATGTGCCCTTGTGGATGTCGGGACGTGGGAATCGCGTGCTGTTCAGCACCATGTTTTTTCCCGCTGCAAAATCGATGAGCCTGAGTCCGTTGTCGGAGGTGGTGTCGTGCAGGCTGTGTTTTCCGATCGTCATACCAAAGATGTCCTCTCTCCCAATTTTGGCATTGAAGTCTCCCAAAAGAATTTTAATGTCATGTTTTGGGCACTGCTCATATGTTTTGGCGAGGAGCTCGTAGAAACATTCTTTGGTAGCGTCGTCTTTCTCTTCTGTAGGGGCATGGGCGCTAATTAGGCTTATGTTGTAGAATTTGGCCTTAATGCGGATCGTTGTCACTCTCTCGCTGACTTCGCGAAAGCTCAAGACCTTTTGCCTAAGTCTTCCTCTGACAGCGAATCCGCACCCAAACAAGCGCGATCTCCCATCAAGGTGGCATTTCCCATAATAGAAATTACAGTCCTCCGTAATTCTCAGGCCCGGTCCATCCCATCGCATCTCCTGCAGGGCTGTTATATCAGCGTTGAGACTGGCGAGGGTCTCGGCTAGCTGCTCGGCTTTACGCGGCCTGTTTAGCGTACGCACATTCCACGTGCATATGCGTAAATCGTTGTCCGTTTTTCGTTTGCGGGGGGGGGGGGTCGTCAACATTTTTGGTTCTTTCATCCGAGGCATTTTCTGCGGTTTTCATCACAATCGAGTTTTCCTTCCATGACCGGCTTGTGAGGCCTGTGCATGACATATAGATCTTTGTGGTGGTTGGCTCTTCAGAGCGTATCTCTTTCTTCTTGCTCCTAGTTCCTGAGAAGATAACTCAGGTATCTACAACCTATGGATCCGATGGATCCAACGTTCGTCGTTAGTTCACCTTTCGGCTATCCAGCAGGCACCACTTGGAGGTGACGATACGATTTTGCCCACCCAAGCAAGTATATAACCAAAGAAAATTTCTCTTTGAACTTTCAAAAATTATTAGTTAATACACTATTTAATGTTATTTCAGTATCTATATATATAAAAATGAGTTTGATTTATGTTTGACCACTTATATCTCGAGTTTGACAACACCGAATTCGATAATTCTTTTTTTGCTGAAAAGGTATTTATTTGCACCAGGTTTTTGTGTAATCAAAATAATACAATGTATGTTACGTATGTTGCATATGTTGCAAATACTGTTGCCACCATGCAATCAACTAATCAGCAAATTCAATAATTGATCATAACTGAAAAGTATTCATAATTATGAATCATTATGCAACATATACTATACAACATTTGCAACAAATGCATTTATATCTCGAGTTTGACAAAACTATATTTAATGCTTCTTTTTTTGCCGAAAAGGTATTTATTTGCACCAGGTTTGTATGTAAAAAAAATAATGCTACGTCTGTTGCATATGTTGCAAATGCACTTGCCACCATGCAATCAATTAATGGTGGTCGTACAGCGCACTCTGCACTTAAATTGCCTTTAAGCATCCAGGTTAACGAAGCGCCTACATGAAATATTTCTTAAACGTAGGCAATGGCCAAAGTCTTGCAACAGTGTAAAGGCCCAAAGGCCCCAAAGAAAAAGTGAGCAAGTGTCAAAACCGAATGAAAAGTTTCCTTCCGATTTGTAAAGTACATCAGTTGCTCATAATAGCCTTTAAAAATAAGAAGAAAGAAAGAAGAAGAATACGCTTTAGAAAAAAAGGAATGTCAGATTTTCGTACGAAAGGTATACGACTCAAAGCGTACAATACGTACGAAAACAAGTGAACGAAACTTGCCGAGCAGATTAAATTGTAATAAAAATAATACAATGTATGTTACGTATGTTGCATTATGTTGCAAATGCACTTGCCAACATGCAATCAATTAATGGTAGTCGTACAGCGCACTCTGCACTTAAATTGCCTTTAAACATCCAAGTTAACGAAGCGCCTACATGTAAAATTTCTAAAACGTCGGCAATGGCCAAAGTCTTGCAACAGTCTATGATTATTGTATGGGATGAGAATGGCGCACAAATAGTCACTTGAAGCTTTAGATCGAACTCAGAAATATTTGCCAGATATCCAAGTAATATTTGGCGGCGCCATGATATTATTGGCGGGTGACTTCAGACAAACTTTGCCGGTCATACCCCGATCGATTACTGCGGATAAACTCAATGCCTGCCTTAAATGTTCTCTTTTGTGGAGATATGTTAAAACACTAACACTCACTTAAATGATCCATCTGCGGCAGAATTTTCAAAGCCGCTGTTGGATATTGGAAATGGAAAAATGCCCGTTGATAGTTCAATTGGCCAAATAACACTGCCAACAAATTTCTATTATATAAGGAATTCAAAGAAAGAATTGGTTCAAAGTTCAAAGTGTGGTTCCAAGTATTTCGGAGAACTTTAACAATCGCACTTGGTTAAGTGAAAGAGCTAAAGGCAAAAATAAAGGTGTCGCTGAAATTAATGCATCTATTTTAGAAGAAATAGATGGACAATTTGTTGCCAACAAATCAGTTGATGCAATTATAAATGAGGATGACGTAGTGAATTACCAGACGGAACTTTTAAATTCGCTTGATTTACCGGGACTGCCACCTCATTATTTAGCTCTAACAAATGGAGCCCCGATTATAATGCTGCGTAATATTAATCAACCTCAACTTTGCAATGGTATTAGACTAGCTGTAAAAAAGTGAATGAACAATCTAATTGAAGCTACGATTCCTAGTGGAAAATATAAAGGGGAAGATGTTTTGATCCCCAAAATTCCAATGATTCCACCTGATTTGCCATTTGATTTTAAACGTCATCAATTTCCTATTCGCTTTGCTTTTGCCATCACTATAAATAAAGCAAAAGGTCAGTCTTTCAAAATTTGCGGTATTGATTTCTCATGGTCAACTGTATGTTGTGTGTTCTAGAGTAGGGGAAACCGACCGCACTTTTTATTTATGTAAAAGATGGTAATACAAAAAATGTTGTTTATAAGAAAGCATTAGAATAAAATGTTAGACATTACTCATCAGTTTTCTTATCACCAAGCGCGTTCCATTGCATAGTTTTGGTTGTTTTAGATTTCGAAGCTGATGAGATGACTACCGAACATGCCGTCAGCAATTGTGCTGTGGTAAGTCAGGTACATCTAAGGAGTTTAAAAACTCAGTTAGATAATAAGTGGCTTCATCTTCGTTTGTAACACAGTCAATAGATTTAAATGAAAGCAGAGTACCAACGATTTGATTCTGAATTAAAAAAACGAATTTTATTCAAAGTTTTCTTTCTATACCATTCAATTTTAGCATTTCTCAAGCCTGTCAAATTGAAAGAATCTTATACGCCTCTTGGCTAAACTGAAAGTAACAGCCCAATGGAACTCTGGTCAGCGAAGCGGGCTTGGGTTTGCTAGTATGAACATAATAAAGTATGTATTTCATAATCAAAAAGGATAAACTGTATAAATATATATAGATATAACTTAATATAAGATGCGTGGGGTGGCGACTCCACCGTCCGTGGGCGCTTGAGTACAGTGCCTCTGGGTGTAAAAGAACGTATCAATATGGGTGCTGGAACACACAGCAAGATGCTTCTCTTGCTAGATTTATTTTTCTGATGACTTGAATAGGCGTTCTTTTAGCGCCTGGATCCAAAAAGGGGGGCACTTTCTTCGAAAGTGACTTCTTAATAATAACAATAAAAGTGTTACCTGAGAACTTAAGGTTTTCTCATAAGATTTGCAGAAACAGGAGGACGAAATCCATGAGGATGTATGTAGTGGCCTTGACCAAAAGTAGACTGAGTGCCATGCGGATCAGCTTACGCATGCGTTAATGTGGCGATATGTAATCCCACGTTGCTCCCTATATATACATATATACGGAGATCGATGTCTCGTTGCAGATAATCTTCTCTGCTAACAAAATTGTTGCATTCGCTGACCTGTAGCGTACCAGGTACAAATAATGTTCATCCACCGCGTGGATGGGTTCCTATTGGAACACGCTGGTACCAACTCTTTCCAAAAGAATTGAAATATTGGGGCCAATCCTTCCCAGGACAAAAAGGATGGAGCAGATTTTCTGCCCACTACGAAAATGTGGATGGAAATCCTGTCCAGTATAATTAATGATGGGGGCAAATCCTGCCCAGTATGGAAAACGTGGGGCAAATCCTGCCCAGTACAATAAGGATGGGGCAAATTTTATGCCTATCACGAAAACCCTAGTGATAAAAAAAAGAGAATTCTTATTAAATCACTAGATTTATGCTAAATAATGCATATTCCTTCAACAATTTGAAGAAATACCTGCATCTACAAGAAAAACGTGCCGCGCCCATAGGAATATGGCCGGCGAGAAGAAAAAAAAATTATGAATACTTTTACCTTAATAGGGTTGAATCCAGGAATTCCTTGATATAATAATTGCTTATTAGCAATTCCCTTTGCTTTTTATATTAATATTTCACTAAGCACACGCGATCAAAGTTATATTAATTATATTAATTCCCTTTTTACTTAAGGAAAACTCACAAAACTTTTTATGATGTCTATCGGATGAAAGTTGTAATTTGAATGGTGGACACACAGAATATTGTAGAAGTCTGGTGTCTGCTTTCGATTTTGGAGAACAGTATCTCTCCACTAGTAGAAATTCATAGAGTATTTAGGTAAGTATTGCGTTCTTTCGTTAACTATTGGTAACTTGCGCTTCATCTGTTATACTCCTATTTTCTTACTTAAACATCAAAATAAGGCTGACACAGACTGTCAAGTGCTATATAGTAAATTCTTACTGACTTGAATGTCAAATTCTATGTGTCAGAATAATATCTATGGATTGGTGTTGACTTTATACATATTTGGATCTTTTTATTGTCGAGTAAGTATCAGGTAACTAGATGTTGCCACTGTCAGATGGTTCATCTCTTTTTACGGAAAAATGTCAAAGTTGGCATTTTCTGGTAGATATCGTCACCACGATCTCACCTCTGATCATTTAATTGATCATTATTCCTTTAAAAAGACTAAACAAGACACTATTATTCGGTTTTTCTATCAATAGGACAGTTTCTAACCAGAAGTGTGACTGAACTTCATAAGTCAACATAAAGAACTGTCATTTGTCAACGGACTTTAATAAAGTATTTCAACTTGGAACACTTCTATTTTGCGTGAAATATTACACCACAAGTGTTTTCGTAAAAGAAAGAAATTCAGATTTCTGTCCTACTCTGGGTTTACACTCGAAGTGTGAACGATTCATCTAACTAGTGTAGAGATAAATTATACTCTACTCTCCCAAGATTCAGATTCCTGAGAGTGGGGATAAGGATGAAGGAAATGACAAAGCGTCCGATTATGAAGAAACCTAAAACCAAAAGTAGACAAAAATGCCGGAAGTTGGTTCCGCCATAATCTTGTGAAAAAGTAGCACGTCATAAGGAAAGAGGAAACGAGTGTGTTTGCACTCTTTCAAATTTTCTTCCTTTGAGATATTTATGTCTGAGGGAAGAATGCAGTACCATAGATGGATAATTGAAATTTCCTAAGAAATGATGCCCTCTAGTGACAAGATATCGCAACTGTGAAATCCCTAATAGGACATTATTTTTTCTCATCCTTCTGACAGGAAATGTCAGTTGGTGGTAGTGACAAGTAGAGGATTGCCTCGCATCGCCGCTAGGGTGACCTATATCGCCCTAGTGGAAAAGTTTTCCCTACAAATAAATACTTTGAAAAATCTGTTTTCCCAACAAGAATATCCTTCTCCAACGCTTTCAAAATGTTGGTTTTTCCTCTGTGTACCACAATTTTAATTTCTAATTTTCGTTTTACAACGCTAACCCTAGTTTACAGCCCCAAAAAACTTACTACTTTTCTTGCCTGGGGTGTGTTACACCCCAACAGTTTTAAGCGCATCTTATTGTTTGAATTAATGTTCTGGTGCATTGTTTACTTTTTTTTCAATCGAGTTGACATTGGAATTGTTACTGATTATGAACACGTGTATTGTTCGGCAAAATTTAAAGTAATTATGTAGAGAAGTGCAAGAAACTTTAGAATTTATCAAAAAGTAAGTATGAAAATATTGTTTTCTAACATAAATGTTAAAAGTTAAAGAACTTTGTAAATGTATAATTTGTTTTAGTGTCTAATTTGGATAAATTATTGAAAAAATATAATAAAGGTGATGAAGAAGAAAAGGCAATAGCGTTGAGAGCATTGCTAGACCTGGAATCAGATGAAGAAGGCGAGACTGATCCATTTTATGCTGGTGGAGATGACGAACAAAATGATCCAGATTTTTTGCTTAAAGATGAATTCGATTGTAAATATTTTGTTTTAATATTCTGTATAAATCGTTCTTTGAATAAATTTATTCCTTAGCGGATTATGAGGACATCGATGAAACTGCGGCAGAGATTTTGGGACCAATTAAAAGTTTGCCTGACCCTGATGAAGTTGGAAGTGATATTGATCAGGAATCAACGACGCCAGTTTCAAATGACGTATTTTTTCTTGCTCATAATGGTCGAAAATGGATGAAAGACCCGATGACAGCAGCTCTGTCTCGTGTTCAAGGAAGCAATGTTTTCAAGCCTGATGGAAGTGTTGGACCTAAGATTAATTTGAATCACTCGTCTCTTATCCAAACTTTTAATCGAATTTTTAACCTGGATATGAGAAACGAAATCATCAAACGGACAAACGAAAAGGCCAATGATGCAAAGCGAACAAAGCAACGTTTTTGGAAGCCATTATATATGAATGAACTGCAAGCATACTTTGGGGTTTGGCTTTACATTGGAGCAATAAAAGATGGTCACCGCTGTCTACGTACACTTTGGGATCCAATACATGGCCATACAATTCTTCGCGCTGTGATGTCATTTACACGTTTTGAGGAGTTGAATTTATTTTTGCGATTCGATGATTCAATTGGCCGTCGAGGACAGTCAGCCGCAAAAAAAAACATTCTCCAGCCCTTTGAATTCCTTTTGAAAGAATTGAATCAAACCTTGACATCAAATTACATTCCATCCGAAAATCTGACCATTGACGAACAATTGAAAGCCTTTCGCGGTCGCTGTGCAAACCTGGTAAATATGGTATAAAATTTGTTGGCTCAATGAGAGTTCAACTGGATATCCATTGCAACTTTCAACATACACTGGCAGTAGTGATCAAAGTGTAGGCCTTGGCCGTGGATACGATGTTGTGATGTCAAGATATTTTCACACCGGAAGGAATCTTACAGTGGATAACTTTTTTACTTCTGTAAATTTGGCACTAAAGTTATTGGACACAAAATTACTCTTGGGACCATTCGCAAAAATAAACGCGACATTCCAAACATACTTCTATGGAAAAAAGTTTATCCAAAGTTAGTCTTGATGCTCTCCGCACTATGGGAAGACAATCGCAGGTTTTTCGTTCAGTTGACGAGAAGCTTCCAAGAAAACAGGTTTTGCTTTTTATAAAAAACAAAACTTTTCTTAAAAGCTTTTTATTTTCAGGCCAGATGCCACCTTTCTCCGAGAGCAAACGACAGGAAATCGAGATCAACTTGCGATGTTTGTGAAAAACACATTTGTCATCACCACATCAATACAGTATGTACTAAATGTCTCCCAGAACTTCCACCTATAACAGAATAATGTTACGCATCGAAATGTTAATTATAATTTACTTATAATTCATGGAAAATAAAATAAACACTAAAAAATTTGATTTATTTCACATTTTGACCATTGGGGTGTAATACACCCCAGGCAAGTGTGGACGACCTTTTTTCACACGAAATTTCCCAAAAATCAGGTTGAAGCTCTTTGATAAAATATAGAACAAAAATGTTCAGAAAAAAGAATTTTGTTCATTGATTTTGTATCCCAAGTCGAAAAACTGATTTTCAAAAAAGTTACGGGGATATAAAAGTCGCCTGGGGTGTATCACACCCCAGGATGTAAACAAGGGTTTATCCACTTGTCTTCAAAAATTCTTTCGCTTTTGTTTCAATTCCAAAATTGAATAGTCATTCAAAATGGAAGCTTGGCATATCCACTTCACCACGACCATGTGGCCATCCTCTTCAGATCTTTCCGTAGTTGTGTTCTTGTCTCGGTCATACAGGCAGCATTCCGCCCATATGGGCTGATAGCAGTGATACAACCATTGCACGCGATCCCATGCGTTGAGGATCCGGTTCACATTGGCTCAGTGGACGTGTTCAGCCTTATACAGTCAATTCTATTATTTTAAAAGTCAAGTGAAAAACAACGAAATCACGCGCAAAGTCGCCAGCCCAAACCGGCCTAAATTAATTGCTTTGAGAAGAATATTCTTGTTGGAAAGAAGCCTAACCATTTTCCAACTAAAATGGTGCGATTTATAAACTAGAATAATCTTAATTCCGTAGACCATCGCGTAGGTAATATAAAAAGGGAAAATGGGTTGGTGAAACTTGGTGTGGGAAAATTTACCGCAACATTATGTATACACCGAAAGGAATTCAACTCGTTATACAAAATGTAAACAAAAGGGTCTGCGGGGACGGGTGCGAGGGAATTTGTTTCTCTCTATTAGTTCTTTCTCTCTGACTCGTACCAACGTGCCTGCTCACTCGCTTTAGCTTGACATAATGTGAATTGTACAATGTTCAGTGCTAAGTAAACCAGGGTGAGAGGTTACGTATTATGGAAGAAAATAAAAGCTAGAATATAAAATGTTGTACGGATACGGAGAGAATATATGAATATATTTGCGTCCCCTCACCCCTCTCATGTTGTGTCAATTTTTTCATTCGTTCTTTCTCAAGCTTGTTGCGATACATAAATTTGTGTGACTTATTTGCTTAAAACCTTAAAAGTGTCATGGCGCATTTCTGTTTTGTCGAGTTTCAAATCACCCCGATATTAAAGAAGTTTCATTTAAAGTTTTTTTTTTTTTTTTGATATACCCACATGAGCTCAAATATCCAGGAAATATACGATGTCAATCCTTATATCAAGTTCCTATTCAAGTTTTGCACTATTTGTGTAACTAATTATAAGAGTCTGAATGCTCTTAAGAGCACAGATGATAAAACAATTAAAGTTACAAGGGCATTTGTTCTTTAATTCGATAAATAACACTTAGAATTAAATGTCATGAAACCCCAATCGGCATCCACAAGAACTTCTGACAAAGAAAGCATATACCTTACCTCATCAAACATTTCTTTTTGATTGAATAAGCTTATACATACATAAACCACCCCATTAGATTACTTACAGATATCTATTATTATGGAACAAATTTATGTTGAAAATAATTGAAATTTATTCCAGACGACATACCTTGTTATGTTGTATCTGGACCCCTACCCGATCTAGAGAAATAAGTATGGCAACAGTGAAAAAGGGTCAACCTTTTTGTATAAGGGTGAGTTAATTTGATTTCCAGTTTCAGTTTTGTGAATCAATTTGCTCATGTTTGTTAAGAAATCCCATTAAAAAGATGACATTGCAGGGTTACATAGATAATCTATGGACACGTGTTTGCAAGTTTGGGTTTTTTCATTTATTACGGCCACTACGTAACTTCAAAGATCGAACACATTCCTAGAAAGACGACAAACTTCTATCGTACTGAAGATTTTTAATTTGAATCCACTTAATTCATGTAGATAGGTACATTTATACGCGTCCATACATATAGATATAAAGTTGCTGGTTAGACATGTTTTTGAGTTTGTGCGCATTTTTGTTGAGTTCTGCTTAAACTTGCCTGTTTTTTGCGGCCTCTTTTGGTTGCTGCTGAAAGACTGTGATTTCCTCGCTCGTCGCATTGAAGGGGTTTGTATCGCAAATCAATTTGTTTGTCAATTTTATAACAAACTAGCTGGCCCGGCGGACTTTGTACCGCCTCAGATTCAATAAATATTTTGTCAAATTATTAGCTCAATTTAATTAAATTAAAATTTTCTCAAAGGCTCCATATTCCGCATTTTTGACATCTATTGCAGCTCCGTCTCCTATTGTGTTCAGCTTTACCAATTTCAATGGAAATATTTTTATAGTTCCTATTTTTAATTTAGAAGAATTTCTGCCAAAGAAAGCAATATCAGATGAAGAACTTCTCAATATTTCTGAATATTTTGACAATGAAAACGGATGTGAGGATTTTGATGTTCAAACAACATCAAAGGAGTACGACCAACTCGGGTTTCCAGAAAAAAAATGAAAAAATAGTTTTTATTAAATAATAATATGTTAAAATATTAATAATAATGGGTTCTGTACCGTAAATAATGTTTTTTATTAAAAATATTTGTAATATATTTGAGGAAATTTTTTTTTGGGTCAATCTGGTTCCATTGCAAATATTTGGTGCGTTCAAGTTCCGAATAAGCAATTAAAAAATTTAGTCAGATAATTGGCGGCTTGTTCATCATCCATTACTTTGTCGATGGATTTGTATTTGACATTTTCGCTGGGCAGTTTCAGTTGAATTTGCTCATTGAGCTTTTTTGACATCATGATTTTTTGGTGCTAAAATTGCACTTAAGCACAACCAATCCGGATCTTTATAGTTACTTGTTAGATTTGGGAATACATTGTCAACGACGGCTTTATTATTGATTTACATTTGCCAAAAGTTCGGCGGGGATGAAATCTCATTATTGTTGATCACGCCAAACCGAATTTTGCCATTCCCGAAACCCGATAGCCAAAAGTTGTTTTGAGAATGTTTGGGTGACGGGTCTTGCAGCGAATAAACACGCATGTTCGTCGATGCCGTTATTTTACTGAAGTCCAATGGCTCACAATTTTTTAGATTTGTTAGTAATTTGATAAAGTGAACTAAAAATTAGTTTGTTACAAACCGCTTCGCCGAATTTTGAGCAAATTCAATTACATTAACTATGGGTTAAGACTTTACAGTCCAATGGCTGACAATTTTTGAAATTTATTATAGTAATTTGACAGAGAGCACTAAAATTGCATTTGTTGCAAGCCATTTCAAACCTTCATAGGCGTACTCAGAAGATCCTACCAAAGTTTCATCACAATCTTATCAATTGTTTGAATCGAAGAAAAATATAAAAAAAAAATAATTTTACATTAGAGCAAGTTTGTCCGACCCAGTCGTGCTCTTTATTTCATTATGTTAAGATTTTTATTTTTGTGGGCTTAAGCTTCGCAGTCCAATTTGTTGCAACCCCCTTAGCCGATTTTTTACCAAGTGCCCCCAGAAAACCCTAAAGAAGATATAGTTGAGTTGACATTGCACGAGAAACAAAAATGATCCCTTTTTCTCTGTCACTCGAATAGCGACCCGTATTTACCCTCTTCAAGAAGAGAGAGTGGCCAACGATCGGGTGGTCAAAGGAGAAGAGCGTTGGTTAGTCATCTTTGAACCACAAAAGGGTACGGTCGTTGGTTTGCTCGGAGGTTATAATTATCGTCTTTTTTATGTCAGAAGTGGGATCAGAACTCACGTAGAACTTAGAAATTGTGTTTAAAAAAAAAAGGAAAAAAAAAACAACAATAAATAAATATACATATGTATGTTTCCAGTGGACTATTAACAACCATTCTGTCGTCTCTGGCACAGTGAACAAAAAAAAAAAACCAAAAAAGAGGAAAAAACCTGGCATTGTTGGTGTCGCATGTGTAGATAAGTGACTCAGGATATTAAAAGAGATATAGAATATATATATAATCTTCATATTATCTGTTGCGTCGACAATGAGCCGTCAACCAGGGCAAAAAAGGAAGACGGCGGGGGATGAGCCCAATTTGGTGGCATTATTAGAGGAAGTAAAACGGCTAAAGGAGGAAAATGCTCGCTTGCAGGGAGACAACGAAGACGTAGTAGAAGTGAGAAGTACTTCATCAGATAATTCGCGACAGCCTTCATTGCGCATGTCTCTGAGTACGAGCCAGGGGTGACAGCTATGACACCAACACAATGGCTCGAGAGCATTGAAAGATCGAGAAATATTCATGGATGGGGGGCCTTAGAGTGTCTGTTTTATGCTACAGCGCTTTTGAAAGGAGCAGCAAAGAGATGGCATGAAAGTCATCGCGTTGCAATAAGTACATGGGAGATTTTTAAATGGGAGTTTGTGAAGGATTTTCCGATCACAATGGATAACCATAAACTCCTCATGGAAATTATAAGGTGCGAACGAAAACATCTCGAAACTGTTGAAGACTTCTTCTACGACATGTCATCGATGGCTTCGAGGGCAGGGATAAGCGAGTCTGAAACTATACAGTCCATAATATCCGGGTTAAAGGATAATTTCATGATTGCTGTACTCGATGCTAGAAAGCCAAAAACGTTAAACGATCTACTCTACGAAATAAAAGCGCAAGAAAGTGCGGAGCAGTATAGAAAAACGAGGAGAGATTTTCAGTCAAATCGAAATCTCTCTTCAAACCAAAGACAACAAGGAGAAATTTCAGAACAATGAACTTCGCGTTTTGACCCATATTCCGATGAGCGTCAAATAAGTCGTAGAATAGAGAATTCTAGAATATCGTCGTCTTTGGAAGCGAATCGGTTGCCCAAAATCTGTTATCAACGCCGTAAATCAGGTCAGGTAAAAGGTGGGTGAGGTATCTCTTAGAACTAACTTCATAATAGTGGATGATAATGCGCAAGACACCTCAATTATAATTGGCAGACCGTACTTTGATCAACCAGGCATTGTGGTTACTAAGAGGAAAGGATCCTTAGAAGTAACTAAAGTTAATGATGTTGCAAAAGCTACTGAAAAACATGCACATATTAATGCCGTCAATAAGAAGGTTATGCTGATAAAACGCCAAATAACCGTGAACGATTTAAAGTTAGGTGGTGCGGCTTCAGAAGAAGAAATAAAATGTCTAGTTTCGTTGATTAACAAATACAGAAATAGTATTGCTCTGGATATGTCGGAACTTGGGCTTTCAAAGACAACCGAAATGACTATTCAACTGAAGTCCAACGAAGTCATTCGATACAAACCATATAGAGTTCCATTTGGCCAATTGGATGAGTTTCGAACCATCATAGATGAATTGAAATCCAATGACATCATAGAAGATTCAAATTCGGAATATGCAAGTCCTGTTCTACTAGTCAAGAAAAAGGATGGATCAAGTCGGATGTGTGTGGATTATCGAAGACTGAATTCAAATACAAAACGCAAAAATTTTCCAACTCCGAACTTAGAAGAACAACTACAAACACTGCATGATAGTAAAGTTTTTAGCGTGTTGGATCTCATGAGCGGGTACTATCAAGTTCCGATATCAAGACCATCACGGCACCTCACTGCCTTTGTGACACCATTCGGACATTTCCAATTCAAACGGATGCCCTTTGGACTTTCAAATGCTCCAGCCGAATTTATGTCAATGATTGCAAAAATAACATTTCCAATTGAAAAAAAGAAACTAGAAATATATGTAGATGACACTCTCTTGGCGGCAGCTTCCGTTTCTGAAGGGTTGAGCATCCTCGAGAAGTTTTTGAAGGCTCTAAACGACAGTGGACTCACCTTGAATATCAAAAAATGTGATTTTTTTCGACGTTCCATAACCTACCTCGGGCACGAAATAAGTGCAAATGGTATTCATCCAGGCAAGAAGAATGTGGCAGCCATTCGTGACTTTCGGTGTCCGTTGAATGTCGCAGAAGTAAGACGGTTTTTGGGGCTTACGGGATTTTTCCGAAAATTCATTAATGGGTATGCAATCATCGCTAGACCTCTTCATTACCTTACCGGGAAAGACGTCAACTTTAAGTGGGGCAAAGAGCAAGAAGATGCATTTATTAACCCAAAACAAAAACTATGTTCAGAACCGGTTTTGGTGTTGTATGATCCTCGTGCAGAACATCAACTTCACACTGACGCCTCTAAGGATGGATTAGCTGGAATTTTAATTCAGATTGATCATAACGGTGGTAAACACGCAGTTGCCTACTTCAGCAGGGCAACTTCCAAGGCCGAAGCTAAAGCACACAGCTATGAATTGGAGGCGCTGGCGATCATCGAAAGCCTAGAGCGATTTAAATACTATCTTCCTTGCAAGAGGTTTACAATTTTTACTGACTGTAATTCATTGAAACAGACACAAGCTAAAAGAGACCTTGTACCTAAGATAGCTCGTTGGTGGCTTCGTATACAAGAGTTTGATTTCGTTTACAATTCAGAGCGGGGAAATTAATGGACCATGCAGATGCACTCAGCAGGTCACCAGTCGAGGAGTGTATTGAAAGTGAAGTAGTAGGTTCTAGACAAGTGATGGCTATTGGAATGCAGGAAATCGACTGGGTAGCAACACTACAAAAACAGGATCCAGAGTTGATCAAAGTAATAGATGTTCTGAAAGGTGGAGAAGCATCAAAGAATCATGCAAAGAGTTTGAAGCTGGAATTTGAATTAGTTAATGGGAGGCTCTTTAAGAAAACCAATCAAGGTCCAAGGTTTGTTGTTCCTAGATCGGCACGATGGAGAATAATTAAATCAATGCATGATGATGTTGGTCATTTGGGCCTAGATAATACTATTTCTTTGGTTAAGCGAACTTTCTGGTTTTCCAAAATACGAACACTCTGCAAAAAGTATATTGACAGTTGTGTGGACTGCCTTTATAATAAAAGAGGACTTGATGAAACCCGATTCAAATTATACCCAATTGAAAAAGTGGCGGTCCCGTTTCATACAATACATATCGACCATGTGGGTCCATTTCCGAAAAGCCGACGCCAAAATTCCTATGTCCTTGGAATCATTGATTCTTTCTCAAAATACGTGATATTGAGACCCCTCCGGGCTACAAACACAAACGGGGTTGTAAAAACATTGGATGAAATATCACAGTTCTTCGGTCTTCCACTGCGAATAGTAAGTGATCATGGCACTGCGTTCACTTCTTATGTTTTTGCTAAATACATCAAGGACAACAATATCGTTCATATCAAAACTGCAGTAAGAACTCCTAGGGCCAATGGACAAATAGAGAGATATTTTCGAACCTTCAACACTGCAGTATCTTGCATGTCGCATTACAAAGATGGAAAGGATTGGGACGAATTTTTTCCAGCGATTCAGTGGGGAAAGTGTTGGCAAGTAAGTTACATGAAGTAAGTTACTCGTTTAGTTACGCGTAACTAATATGAATTAGTTACGCCCAATATTTGGCGTAACTAATGTAACTAATGTAACTAAATGTAACTAACTGTAACTAAATAAAACTAACTCTAACTTAAAAATAAAAAATAAAAAAAAATCACATTTCATCCTGAATTCCAATCGACTATTGACAAAATTCTTTTATTAGCAAGGCAACGGCAACCTGGCAAGGAATACATATTGAAATTACTGTATTCCTGATGAGAAGGAAATCTAATAAAATATTATATTCTTGGAGCATACAAAAGATTTTTACTTACATTTAAAGTTTTCCCCTCTTTCTTGAGATTCTTGGACATTTCTTTGTTTATTTTGATTTATTTTTGTATGGTAAATTCAGATTTGATCTCAGATTTGGTCTCAAATTTCAGATTTGGCTCGCCCAAAGGAAATCAAACAAGATCTATTTTGTTTTATTATTTTAATTTTTTTTTTTTTTGCAGAAATATAGTAATTGAAAAACGTATTCCTTGCCAGGTTGCCGTTGCCACAGCTGGCAGCTGGCCCGACGGCAATATCAATCATCCAGCTTTGCCCTAATACAGTGTAGCAGTGTAGTCAAACGTCATTCGATCGGGTTTGTGGACGGAAGTTCTAAATTTCAATTTAACATAAAATGTGAGTTTTTGTATTTGAAAAATTCTATTAGTTATAGTTAGTTACATTTAGTTACAATTAGTTACATTTAGTTACATTAGTTACATTAGTTACATTAGTTACATAAGTTACATTAGTTACGTGTAACTAATTAAAATATCAAAGTTACGCGTAACTATCCAACACTGGTGGGGATTGAACAATATCCGCCACGAAATAACTGGTAAAACCGCGCATGAATTACTGTTTGCATACGAACCGGCAAACAATATCCATAACAAGCTCTGTCTAGCATTACAAGGCGACCTTAGTCAACAGGAATCTGAGGTAGACATGAAACTATTACGAGGAGTGTTCGAAGAGCGCATGAACCAAAATCAACATAAATTGGCGTCAAAATTTAATAAGAGATAAAAGGCTCCTAGTCATTATAAACAAGGCGACATGGTTCTGCTGAAGGCAGAACATCCAGCAACTGGAACTTTACGGAAATTGCTACCTCGTTAGCAGAGGAATTATCAAATGACAGATACAGGAAAGTTGATACAGTATGAAAATAAGCTTTACGTGAACACCTGACAATTAAGTCTTAATTTCACGACGAGCCTACTCGCATGCAGAGTCCAATTAGGCTTAGACCAGAGCCCTAAGATCTACCCCAAGGCAGAAACAAGTTCCACCTTAGGGCAAAATCGAGTTCTACCCCAAGGTAGACTCTTAGTACCAATTTTATGGAACATGTTGAGGCATGTCCACACCCCTTGGTGAGGAGCGAGGTCTATCTAACACCTCTTGCATCCGATAATATCATCCGAAGACAATATTACCCAATGCCATATGTTTCCGCTATGGAATAAACCACAACCACCACGATACTCCCACAAGGGGGCCTACCTCATAGATAGTGTCCCAGGTGACTCGGCCACCTGGGTGGGCACTATCTCCCGTGGTACCAGAATAAAGCTTCCGGTGGAGCTTCGCAACCATTAGGTCACTTCCAGATGAGCACCTTCAATACTCAAGGCCTGGCAGCCTTAGATATGCGCACTCAACCATCTGCCAAGGTAGAAGCAAACAGCCAAATACGCATACCCAGCCCTCCTCTCTTAGCCGCATACAAGTTTTACCTTGCATACGTTTCCGGTAAGGAATCAATACTTCCAGGAAAAGAAATATAGCTGTAGATACTCACTCCTATTTCATTTACAACAATTTCCCTGCCATTCATATTGTTCCCGGGTTGCCGCGTGGAGGCGGAGGATAGGCACATATATCCCTCTTAAACTCCAAACTCCAATCTCAACCACATTCATGATTGGATTGAAGCCAGCTTACAAAACACCGTCGATGCTAAGCCCGGCAGGGACCCTAAAGACGAAGAGGTGCCGCGGCCTCTACGCTCCAAGGATCTGCCGAACAAAAGGAGTATCGCGATCTATATTTGTAGCCTTGGTTAAGCGTTCAAACACTTAAGAGGGTATAGTTAACCCCCAGGAAAGTTGATACAGATGAAAGTCAAGTCAGTCAAAAACCCTTCCATTCTGTATATGCGGCAGATAAAATTAAACCTTGGGGTGACTTTGCGGATCTCGCCTTTGAAGATAACTCCTCGGACGAAGAAGGCGAATAGGATCTTTCTAATTTATTTATTTTCTCATATGTTCCGTTTGTTTTTTTTTTTTTTTTTTTATTAAGTTAATTTAAACTCGTAAACAATCATTTTTTTTAATTGTCTTTTTTAAGTTTCGTAATAATATCTATGTCTTTTACTTTTACTTTTACTTTTACTTTTACATGTGAACATTAATATGCGTAGTTTAAAAAATTCATTTCGTGACAATAAATTTTAATCATTGGAAAGTATACATTTTTCGACGTAAATTTCTGTTGTTGGTTTAACTCATATTACATGAGGTAACTGTGCGATACCTGTGTGGTAAATGGGAAGCCTGTGTGGCAACTGTGTGATACCTGTGTGGTAAATGGGGAGCCTGTGTGGCAACTGTGTGATACCTGTGTGGTAAATGGGGAGCCTGTGTGGCAACTGTGTGATACCTGTGTGGTAAATGGGGAGCCTGTGTGGCAACTGTGTGATACCTGTGTGGTAAATGGGGAGCCTGTGTGGCAACTGTGTGATACCTGTGTGGTAAATGGGAAGCCTGTGTGGCAACTGTGTGATACCAGTGTGGTAAATGGGGAGCCTGTGTGGCCACCTGTACGGTACTGGATAGAACCTTGTGGTAAGTGCCCGTGTGGCAACTGGATTGTATCGGTGTGGTAACTGGGTGGAACCTGTGTGGTAACCGGGAGCCTTTTGGTAATCGGGTGGAGCCTGTGTGGCAACTGGGTGATTACCAGTGTGGTAAATGGGCGATATCAGTGTGATTAAGAGATGGTCGGATGTAACGATTCATCGGGTCGATGGAAAAGTCGGATGGCCGAATGTTGAGTTGACATTGCACGAGAAACAAAAATGATCCCTTTTCTCTGTCACTCGAATAGCGACTCGTATTTACCCTCCTCAAGAAGAGAGGGTGGCCAACGATTGGGCGGTCAAAGGAGAAAAGCGTTGGTTAGTCATCGTTGAACCACAAAAGCGTACGGTCGTTGGTTTGCTAGGAGGTTTTAATTATCGTCTTTTTAATATTAAAACCAAACTCACCGAATTTTGACCAAATTTCATACGAAATTTATTTTGTCGGATGGTGTTGCACTGTTCCGCTGACGAATAGTGTCCGATAGTGCGGTTGCGTGTGCTTAACTTTGAAGTCTACACGCTGATGATATTTCACATTTGTTAGTTATTTGACAAAGTGCACCTTAAATTCATTTGTTGCCAACCGCAATTTGAGCAAACTTTAGATAACAATTCCAATGAATACCCAAGATAAGTAATTTCTTTCATTGTAAAGATTTTTATTCTTGTCGACTTTAACTTTTCCCAACCAAAACCAAACTTACTGAATTTTAACCAAGCTTCTCATAAACCTTCGAAAGCGTCCTCAGAAGACCCTACCAAACTTTTCACAATATGATGAATGGCCTAAATCGTGTTTAATTGAAGATATGCAAACTTGACAAAAATCGAAAAAAAATATAAATAAATCTAATTTTATTTAATTTGTAGGAAAAATGGTACATAAATGTCAACAAAATTTTGTTAATCCGATCGCTACCAAACTTCACACGATTACCCGCTGGGGTAGTCTTAAGATTACCTGAAAAATCCCTTAAAATCCGCCGAGCCGTTTTGGAGTCTATAGGTAACATACAAACACACATCGGCTTTTATGTATATACATATGTACATAAATTGAATTTATTATTTTATATAAATATTTTGGCGCCAAGTCTGGTGTTCCAATTTATTATTGGTTTTGATTAAAGAGAGCGATTTATACACAAACATATTTGAACACAATATTAAAAATGCACTCAATTTAACACGACAACACAAACCGAGACCAAAATAATCTATATATATAAAAATGGATATGTGTATGTTTGTATGTATGTTGTCTATGGACTCTTAAACCGCCCAATGGATCTTTATGAAATTTTCAGGGTAAATATAGTTTAGTCCAGGGATGGTTCCTGTGAAGGTTTCGTGCCGATCGGGTCTAAGGAAAAAAAAATGCATGCTTTTAACAATTTTGGTTCAGTTTTTTTTTTATTTTAAATTCTTTTTTGGTTTTTTTCATAAATTTTTAAGCGGAATGCCCGGGTGGAAGACAGAAAAATGTGGGCTTTTGGCAAAGTTTTTTTTTCAACTTTTTTATGAAAATGTTTTCCTTTCGTTGAATAAAAGCATCATATTTATGGAACTGAGTCGAAAAAATCAAACTCTCAACAAACGTGTGTGTCCATTTGGTGCAAGAATCGTCCACCCAAACATTTTCCAAACAACTTTTGAACATCGGAAAAGGAATTGAATCGCACAACAAATGACATTTTATTTTCCCAAATTTTTGTCAAATGCAGCAAAATATTCAAGCCACAATTTACCAATGTTATCATGTTCAGTTTAACAATCAAATTAACTGCACTTTGTGTGTATGCCAAAAAATTTCTATATTTATACACCAACCAAAACGACCAAAAATATTGCTTATCCACTAGCATTGAGATAAAATATATAAATAAATTTAATTTCACATTAAATACACATAAGTGTTTTTTTGGGCTTAGCAACGCGGGCCAGGTGCCGCTAGCTAGTTATAGATAAAATAATTCACTGCGTCAAATTGACAGAAGACATCAAAGCAAAACGAGACTCGAACCAAATTATAAAACATAAGTGCTGCCATGTTGTGATTTCTTCAAAACTTAAAAATGAGTCTGGAGGGATTTCTAGGGGAAATTGAAAATACAAAACAAAAATTAAATAAAATGCACGACTGGGTCGCACGTACTTGCTCTGTGGGTGCAATAGTAGGAAGTAAACAAACTTTTCGATCAATGAGAACAACTCATTTTTGAAAAATTTGGTAAAACCTAAAAAAATTTGACTGAAACTAGAAAAACCGATATACAGGAGCTAACGTTAAGAAACCTTTAATATTTAAAATTAAGACGTTATCTTTTGGGTGATATAAATGATACAAATGTCCACTTATGGCCAAGTTAATAACACTGTTAAAAGCAATTTCCACTATTATCATGTATAGCCAAAAACTAAAAATGCAGTTTCGTTTGAAGTATTCTATGTATGTTACATACAAAGTTTCATAAAAATCGGGGGAGCCTTTTTTGAGTAAATTAGAAAAAATTAAAAAATTGGCCAAAATCTAGTGGCTCTTTGTATAGGAGCCACCATTTAAAAAAGAGAAACTGAAAAAAAATCAATGCCATCTGATAGGAAGCTGTAAGGAACTATACTAAACAAAGTTTGAGTGAATTCGATGCAACCGTTGACAACTTATGGCCAATTGAAAAAAAGCCGTTAAGAGCAGATCTCCGTTATTTGCATTTTTAGCCAAAAACTAAAAACGCAGTTCTCTTAAAAACACTAAAAGAATATAACACACAAAGTTTAATCAACATCGTTAGAGCCATTTTCGAGAAAATTAGAAAAAACCAAAAAAAGTTGGCTAAAACTCAACGGCTCGTTGTATGGAAGCCACCGTTTAGAAAGGCTTCAGTGAAAAATTTACTAAACCATCCTATAGAACACTATGAAAAACTATGTCAAACAAAGTTTGAGTTGATTCAATCAAGCCGTTGTGAACTTATGGCTATTTGAAAAAAAGCCGTTAAAACCTGATTTTCGTTACGACCATTTGAGGCAAAAACAAAAAACGCAGTTTTGTTAGAAATGCTTGAAGTAAGCTAAATTATAAATTTAATCAAAATCGTTAGAGCCGTTTTCGAGAAAATCCAAATTGAAAAAAACCGTTACTTGAAAGGTACCAGTTTGAGCCGGGCTAAAACAAAATAAAAAAAACCTCGACAATGGTTTTTCTTCAAACTGCTATATACCAAGTTTGAAGAAAATCCGTCAAGCCGTTTAGGCTGTAGCATGACGTGAAAAAGCGCACATCCGCACATCCGCACATCCGCACAGACGCACAGACGCACAGACAGACCGACGGACGGTATGGCGAAAACCACTTTTTTGGGCTTCTCTATCATCGTAATGTCATGTTTGATTAAAACCTCGATTTTTTTTTTCTGCACGAAACCAATACTTGCCCTATAGAGCAAGTAAAAATAATATTGAAGTCTCAAAAAAGTTTACGGATATAGCAATAAAAAGAAAGCAAGAAAAACAAGACAAAAATATCACACAAATAGATGAAGTTGAAGGTAATATAAATGAGCTTAAGAATTTCATTATTGAACTAGTCAATAATGACTTGGGGGCAGAGGGGATACTCGAGACATTGATTTCATCTACAGCTTCTGGCCAAATAATCTAGCCTACCAGATTCATATGTATAAAATCGTAAGATCTTCTATACGATACGTCCAACCCAATTCCTTTAAGAACTAACCCCAAACACAAACAACAATGAACTTTGACATAAATTGCAAACTCCGCCCCTTATAGTATGAGTTGTCCTGAACATGAGTTGTACCTAAACATGAGTTGTATAAACATGATTTGTATCAGCATGATGTGTCCAAAGATTATGTGTCTAAACATGAGTTATACCCGACCCGTATGTGTATGTGTATGTGTATGTGTATGTGTATGTGTATGTGTATGTGTATGTGTATGTGTATGTGTATGTGTATGTGTATGTGTATGTGTATGTGTATGTGTATGTGTATGTGTATGTGTATGTGTATGTGTATGTGTATGTGTATGTGTATGTGTATGTGTATGTGTATGTGTATGTGTATGTGTATGTGTATGTGTATGTGTATGTGTATGTGTATGTGTATGTGTATGTGTATGTGTATGTGTATGTGTATGTGTATGTGTATGTGTATGTGTATGTGTATGTGTATGTGTATGTGTATGTGTATGTGTATGTGTATGTGTATGTGTATGTGTATGTGTATGTGTATGTGTATGTGTATGTGTATGTGTATGTGTATGTGTATGTGTATGTGTATGTGTATGTGTATGTGTATGTGTATGTGTATGTGTATGTGTATGTGTATGTGTATGTGTATGTGTATGTGTATGTGTATGTGTATGTGTATGTGTATGTGTATGTGTATGTGTATGTGTATGTGTATGTGTATGTGTATGTGTATGTGTATGTGTATGTGTATGTGTATGTGTATGTGTATGTGTATGTGTATGTGTATGTGTATGTGTATGTGTATGTGTATGTGTATGTGTATGTGTATGTGTATGTGTATGTGTATGTGTATGTGTATGTGTATGTGTATGTGTATGTGTATGTGTATGTGTATGTGTATGTGTATGTGTATGTGTATGTGTATGTGTATGTGTATGTGTATCTGTATGTGTATGTGTATGTGTATGTGTATGTGTATGTGTATGTGTATGTGTATGTGTATGTGTATGTGTATGTGTATGTGTATGTGTATGTGTATGTGTATGTGTATGTGTATGTGTATGTGTATGTGTATGTGTATGTGTATGTGTATGTGTATGTGTATGTGTATGTGTATGTGTATGTGTATGTGTATGTGTATGTGTATGTGTATGTGTATGTGTATGTGTATGTGTATGTGTATGTGTATGTGTATGTGTATGTGTATGTGTATGTGTATGTGTATGTGTATGTGTATGTGTATGTGTATGTGTATGTGTATGTGTATGTGTATGTGTATGTGTATGTGTATGTGTATGTGTATGTGTATGTGTATGTGTATGTGTATGTGTATGTGTATGTGTATGTGTATGTGTATGTGTATGTGTATGTGTATGTGTATGTGTATGTGTATGTGTATGTGTATGTGTATGTGTATGTGTATGTGTATGTGTATGTGTATGTGTATGTGTATGTGTATGTGTATGTGTATGTGTATGTGTATGTGTATGTGTATGTGTATGTGTATGTGTATGTGTATGTGTATGTGTATGTGTATGTGTATGTGTATGTGTATGTGTATGTGTATGTGTATGTGTATGTGTATGTGTATGTGTATGCGTATGTGTATGCGTATGTGTATGTGTATGTGTATGTGTATGTGTATGTGTATGTGTATGTGTATGTGTATGTGTATGTGTATGTGTATGTGTATGTGTATGTGTATGTGTATGTGTATGTGTATGTGTATGTGTATGTGTATGTGTATGTGTATGTGTATGTGTATGTGTATGTGTATGTGTATGTGTATGTGTATGTGTATGTGTATGTGTATGTGTATGTGTATGTGTATGTGTATGTGTATGTGTATGTGTATGTGTATGTGTATGTGTATGTGTATGTGTATGTGTATGTGTATGTGTATGTGTATGTGTATGTGTATGTGTATGTGTATGTGTATGTGTATGTGTATGTGTATGTGTATGTGTATGTGTATGTGTATGTGTATGTGTATGTGTATGTGTATGTGTATGTGTATGTGTATGTGTATGTGTATGTGTATGTGTATGTGTATGTGTATGTGTATGTGTATGTGTATGTGTATGTGTATGTGTATGTGTATGTGTATGTGTATGTGTATGTGTATGTGTATGTGTATGTGTATGTGTATGTGTATGTGTATGTGTATGTGTATGTGTATGTGTATGTGTATGTGTATGTGTATGTGTATGTGTATGTGTATGTGTATGTGTATGTGTATGTGTATGTGTATGTGTATGTGTATGTGTATGTGTATGTGTATGTGTATGTGTATGTGTATGTGTATGTGTATGTGTATGTGTATGTGTATGTGTATGTGTATGTGTATGTGTATGTGTATGTGTATGTGTATGTGTATGTGTATGTGTATGTGTATGTGTATGTGTATGTGTATGTGTATGTGTATGTGTATGTGTATGTGTATGTGTATGTGTATGTGTATGTGTATGTGTATGTGTATGTGTATGTGTATGTGTATGTGTATGTGTATGTGTATGTGTATGTGTATGTGTATGTGTATGTGTATGTGTATGTGTATGTGTATGTGTATGTGTATGTGTATGTGTATGTGTATGTGTATGTGTATGTGTATGTGTATGTGTATGTGTATGTGTATGTGTATGTGTATGTGTATGTGTATGTGTATGTGTATGTGTATGTGTATGTGTATGTGTATGTGTATGTGTATGTGTATGTGTATGTGTATGTGTATGTGTATGTGTATGTGTATGTGTATGTGTATGTGTATGTGTATGTGTATGTGTATGTGTATGTGTATGTGTATGTGTATGTGTATGTGTATGTGTATGTGTATGTGTATGTGTATGTGTATGTGTATGTGTATGTGTATGTGTATGTGTATGTGTATGTGTATGTGTATGTGTATGTGTATGTGTATGTGTATGTGTATGTGTATGTGTATGTGTATGTGTATGTGTATGTGTATGTGTATGTGTATGTGTATGTGTATGTGTATGTGTATGTGTATGTGTATGTGTATGTGTATGTGTATGTGTATGTGTATGTGTATGTGTATGTGTATGTGTATGTGTATGTGTATGTGTATGTGTATGTGTATGTGTATGTGTATGTGTATGTGTATGTGTATGTGTATGTGTATGTGTATGTGTATGTGTATGTGTATGTGTATGTGTATGTGTATGTGTATGTGTATGTGTATGTGTATGTGTATGTGTATGTGTATGTGTATGTGTATGTGTATGTGTATGTGTATGTGTATGTGTATGTGTATGTGTATGTGTATGTGTATGTGTATGTGTATGTGTATGTGTATGTGTATGTGTATGTGTATGTGTATGTGTATGTGTATGTGTATGTGTATGTGTATGTGTATGTGTATGTGTATGTGTATGTGTATGTGTATGTGTATGTGTATGTGTATGTGTATGTGTATGTGTATGTGTATGTGTATGTGTATGTGTATGTGTATGTGTATGTGTATGTGTATGTGTATGTGTATGTGTATGTGTATGTGTATGTGTATGTGTATGTGTATGTGTATGTGTATGTGTATGTGTATGTGTATGTGTATGTGTATGTGTATGTGTATGTGTATGTGTATGTGTATGTGTATGTGTATGTGTATGTGTATGTGTATGTGTATGTGTATGTGTATGTGTATGTGTATGTGTATGTGTATGTGTATGTGTATGTGTATGTGTATGTGTATGTGTATGTGTATGTGTATGTGTATGTGTATGTGTATGTGTATGTGTATGTGTATGTGTATGTGTATGTGTATGTGTATGTGTATGTGTATGTGTATGTGTATGTGTATGTGTATGTGTATGTGTATGTGTATGTGTATGTGTATGTGTATGTGTATGTGTATGTGTATGTGTATGTGTATGTGTATGTGTATGTGTATGTGTATGTGTATGTGTATGTGTATGTGTATGTGTATGTGTATGTGTATGTGTATGTGTATGTGTATGTGTATGTGTATGTGTATGTGTATGTGTATGTGTATGTGTATGTGTATGTGTATGTGTATGTGTATGTGTATGTGTATGTGTATGTGTATGTGTATGTGTATGTGTATGTGTATGTGTATGTGTATGTGTATGTGTATGTGTATGTGTATGTGTATGTGTATGTGTATGTGTATGTGTATGTGTATGTGTATGTGTATGTGTATGTGTATGTGTATGTGTATGTGTATGTGTATGTGTATGTGTATGTGTATGTGTATGTGTATGTGTATGTGTATGTGTATGTGTATGTGTATGTGTATGTGTATGTGTATGTGTATGTGTATGTGTATGTGTATGTGTATGTGTATGTGTATGTGTATGTGTATGTGTATGTGTATGTGTATGTGTATGTGTATGTGTATGTGTATGTGTATGTGTATGTGTATGTGTATGTGTATGTGTATGTGTATGTGTATGTGTATGTGTATGTGTATGTGTATGTGTATGTGTATGTGTATGTGTATGTGTATGTGTATGTGTATGTGTATGTGTATGTGTATGTGTATGTGTATGTGTATGTGTATGTGTATGTGTATGTGTATGTGTATGTGTATGTGTATGTGTATGTGTATGTGTATGTGTATGTGTATGTGTATGTGTATGTGTATGTGTATGTGTATGTGTATGTGTATGTGTATGTGTATGTGTATGTGTATGTGTATGTGTATGTGTATGTGTATGTGTATGTGTATGTGTATGTGTATGTGTATGTGTATGTGTATGTGTATGTGTATGTGTATGTGTATGTGTATGTGTATGTGTATGTGTATGTGTATGTGTATGTGTATGTGTATGTGTATGTGTATGTGTATGTGTATGTGTATGTGTATGTGTATGTGTATGTGTATGTGTATGTGTATGTGTATGTGTATGTGTATGTGTATGTGTATGTGTATGTGTATGTGTATGTGTATGTGTATGTGTATGTGTATGTGTATGTGTATGTGTATGTGTATGTGTATGTGTATGTGTATGTGTATGTGTATGTGTATGTGTATGTGTATGTGTATGTGTATGTGTATGTGTATGTGTATGTGTATGTGTATGTGTATGTGTATGTGTATGTGTATGTGTATGTGTATGTGTATGTGTATGTGTATGTGTATGTGTATGTGTATGTGTATGTGTATGTGTATGTGTATGTGTATGTGTATGTGTATGTGTATGTGTATGTGTATGTGTATGTGTATGTGTATGTGTATGTGTATGTGTATGTGTATGTGTATGTGTATGTGTATGTGTATGTGTATGTGTATGTGTATGTGTATGTGTATGTGTATGTGTATGTGTATGTGTATGTGTATGTGTATGTGTATGTGTATGTGTATGTGTATGTGTATGTGTATGTGTATGTGTATGTGTATGTGTATGTGTATGTGTATGTGTATGTGTATGTGTATGTGTATGTGTATGTGTATGTGTATGTGTATGTGTATGTGTATGTGTATGTGTATGTGTATGTGTATGTGTATGTGTATGTGTATGTGTATGTGTATGTGTATGTGTATGTGTATGTGTATGTGTATGTGTATGTGTATGTGTATGTGTATGTGTATGTGTATGTGTATGTGTATGTGTATGTGTATGTGTATGTGTATGTGTATGTGTATGTGTATGTGTATGTGTATGTGTATGTGTATGTGTATGTGTATGTGTATGTGTATGTGTATGTGTATGTGTATGTGTATGTGTATGTGTATGTGTATGTGTATGTGTATGTGTATGTGTATGTGTATGTGTATGTGTATGTGTATGTGTATGTGTATGTGTATGTGTATGTGTATGTGTATGTGTATGTGTATGTGTATGTGTATGTGTATGTGTATGTGTATGTGTATGTGTATGTGTATGTGTATGTGTATGTGTATGTGTATGTGTATGTGTATGTGTATGTGTATGTGTATGTGTATGTGTATGTGTATGTGTATGTGTATGTGTATGTGTATGTGTATGTGTATGTGTATGTGTATGTGTATGTGTATGTGTATGTGTATGTGTATGTGTATGTGTATGTGTATGTGTATGTGTATGTGTATGTGTATGTGTATGTGTATGTGTATGTGTATGTGTATGTGTATGTGTATGTGTATGTGTATGTGTATGTGTATGTGTATGTGTATGTGTATGTGTATGTGTATGTGTATGTGTATGTGTATGTGTATGTGTATGTGTATGTGTATGTGTATGTGTATGTGTATGTGTATGTGTATGTGTATGTGTATGTGTATGTGTATGTGTATGTGTATGTGTATGTGTATGTGTATGTGTATGTGTATGTGTATGTGTATGTGTATGTGTATGTGTATGTGTATGTGTATGTGTATGTGTATGTGTATGTGTATGTGTATGTGTATGTGTATGTGTATGTGTATGTGTATGTGTATGTGTATGTGTATGTGTATGTGTATGTGTATGTGTATGTGTATGTGTATGTGTATGTGTATGTGTATGTGTATGTGTATGTGTATGTGTATGTGTATGTGTATGTGTATGTGTATGTGTATGTGTATGTGTATGTGTATGTGTATGTGTATGTGTATGTGTATGTGTATGTGTATGTGTATGTGTATGTGTATGTGTATGTGTATGTGTATGTGTATGTGTATGTGTATGTGTATGTGTATGTGTATGTGTATGTGTATGTGTATGTGTATGTGTATGTGTATGTGTATGTGTATGTGTATGTGTATGTGTATGTGTATGTGTATGTGTATGTGTATGTGTATGTGTATGTGTATGTGTATGTGTATGTGTATGTGTATGTGTATGTGTATGTGTATGTGTATGTGTATGTGTATGTGTATGTGTATGTGTATGTGTATGTGTATGTGTATGTGTATGTGTATGTGTATGTGTATGTGTATGTGTATGTGTATGTGTATGTGTATGTGTATGTGTATGTGTATGTGTATGTGTATGTGTATGTGTATGTGTATGTGTATGTGTATGTGTATGTGTATGTGTATGTGTATGTGTATGTGTATGTGTATGTGTATGTGTATGTGTATGTGTATGTGTATGTGTATGTGTATGTGTATGTGTATGTGTATGTGTATGTGTATGTGTATGTGTATGTGTATGTGTATGTGTATGTGTATGTGTATGTGTATGTGTATGTGTATGTGTATGTGTATGTGTATGTGTATGTGTATGTGTATGTGTATGTGTATGTGTATGTGTATGTGTATGTGTATGTGTATGTGTATGTGTATGTGTATGTGTATGTGTATGTGTATGTGTATGTGTATGTGTATGTGTATGTGTATGTGTATGTGTATGTGTATGTGTATGTGTATGTGTATGTGTATGTGTATGTGTATGTGTATGTGTATGTGTATGTGTATGTGTATGTGTATGTGTATGTGTATGTGTATGTGTATGTGTATGTGTATGTGTATGTGTATGTGTATGTGTATGTGTATGTGTATGTGTATGTGTATGTGTATGTGTATGTGTATGTGTATGTGTATGTGTATGTGTATGTGTATGTGTATGTGTATGTGTATGTGTATGTGTATGTGTATGTGTATGTGTATGTGTATGTGTATGTGTATGTGTATGTGTATGTGTATGTGTATGTGTATGTGTATGTGTATGTGTATGTGTATGTGTATGTGTATGTGTATGTGTATGTGTATGTGTATGTGTATGTGTATGTGTATGTGTATGTGTATGTGTATGTGTATGTGTATGTGTATGTGTATGTGTATGTGTATGTGTATGTGTATGTGTATGTGTATGTGTATGTGTATGTGTATGTGTATGTGTATGTGTATGTGTATGTGTATGTGTATGTGTATGTGTATGTGTATGTGTATGTGTATGTGTATGTGTATGTGTATGTGTATGTGTATGTGTATGTGTATGTGTATGTGTATGTGTATGTTTATGTGTATGTGTATGTGTATGTGTATGTGTATGTGTATGTGTATGTGTATGTGTATGTGTATGTGTATGTGTATGTGTATGTGTATGTGTATGTGTATGTGTATGTGTATGTGTATGTGTATGTGTATGTGTATGTGTATGTGTAGTGAAGGTATGTGTATGTGTATGTGTATGTGTATGTGTATGTGTATGTGTATGTGTATGTGTATGTGTATGTGTATGTGTATGTGTATGTGTATGTGTATGTGTATGTGTATGTGTATGTGTATGTGTATGTGTATGTGTATGTGTATGTGTATGTGTATGTGTATGTGTATGTGTATGTGTATGTGTATGTGTATGTGTATGTGTATGTGTATGTGTATGTGTATGTGTATGTGTATGTGTATGTGTATGTGTATGTGTATGTGTATGTGTATGTGTATGTGTATGTGTATGTGTATGTGTATGTGTATGTGTATGTGTATGTGTATGTGTATGTGTATGTGTATGTGTATGTGTATGTGTATGTGTATGTGTATGTGTATGTGTATGTGTATGTGTATGTGTATGTGTATGTGTATGTGTATGTGTATGTGTATGTGTATGTGTATGTGTATGTGTATGTGTATGTGTATGTGTATGTGTATGTGTATGTGTATGTGTATGTGTATGTGTATGTGTATGTGTATGTGTATGTGTATGTGTATGTGTATGTGTATGTGTATGTGTATGTGTATGTGTATGTGTATGTGTATGTGTATGTGTATGTGTATGTGTATGTGTATGTGTATGTGTATGTGTATGTGTATGTGTATGTGTATGTGTATGTGTATGTGTATGTGTATGTGTATGTGTATGTGTATGTGTATGTGTATGTGTATGTGTATGTGTATGTGTATGTGTATGTGTATGTGTATGTGTATGTGTATGTGTATGTGTATGTGTAT